>PVJD01004957.1:0-124966 GCA_004026545.1 Mormoops blainvillei
AGAGGAAAGTGAATAAATCTGTGTCCAGCCTCAGTTGGTCACCTGTTCCTCCACTTTCCTCCTGTTCCCTGCATGGGGTCAACTTATGCTGGAAGGTTCTACAAAGAGAGCACCCTAGAAGTAACCAATATGTTGGGCAAGTGAGAGACAAAGTTCTGAGATTTTCCTCCTCCCTCTGCATTTGTTTTTAAGCCTTGGGATGACAGCTACCTCTCCCCTCATTCATTGAGTCCTGCCAGCAGCCTCACCTCAAAGTTCTCTTGCTGGGAATGGTCCCATGACCTCTCCCCACACACTAGCCCTTCCACGATCAGTCAGTTCTCCTGGTGGGCTCTGGGAGGATGCCACCTTCCTCTTCCTCTGCTCTTCTCTGAGAGCCCCTTCTACCTACCCATGTCCCAGTGGGATATTAGGATGGAGGTCCTTTGATCTGCCCAAGCTGGCAGTTGGTTTTACTGTCTCCCTCTTGCTACAGCCTGGACTTCAGCTGTGCCTCCCTCTTTTGTCTGTGGCCCCTGTGAGTCCCCAGTGGCAGCAGCAATGGGGGAATTCCCAGAGCTGGCCAATGATTGGAAAGGAGGAGGGGCAACCACCAGCTTCCAGGGGCTGCACTTGCAGCCTCCCGGACTCATGCACACAGGCTCACTGCCCTCCACACCTGAAGGCGTGCAGGTAGGTCTACAGCTGGGAGGGGGTGGGGCACAGTGAACACTGGGGATATTCTCCGGAGCCATGGAGAGGGGCACAAACTAAAGTAGACGGGCAAGGAGCCAGAACTAATACAGACTAGGAGGTAACCATTCAGGCTTTGCTGGCTTTCTGATTCTGTTGGGTGTCTCTCTAGCCCGCTCACACTCCTGGACTGTGCATGCAGGCTCATCTACCCACACCAGGGCGGAGGAAGAGGGAGCTTTTGTCAGGGGCCTGGGCTCTTCCTTTCACAAGGGTACAGGGACCTGGGTAGAACCTTTGGGCCCTTCTCTTAACCTGTTCACCTTTCAGGACAGAAGTCCCATTGAATAGGCACTGACTGGGTGAGAATGGCTCCTTGAGTACAGTCTTGGAAGGAAGGAAACAGTGGAAGGGCTGAGGCTCTTGGTAAGAAGGGGTGAAGTGGAGAAAGAAGTGGCCCTCATTGCCGAGGGTCCCTATCCTGCCTCGCTTCAGCCCCCTGAATCCTGAACACCACCCCATTCATGCGTTAAAGGCTACTTCCAGAAGGGGTCCAGCCCAGAATGGGCTCTAGCTTTAGCTATTGCCTGAGAGACAGGTCCGAGAGCTGATGGAGGACTAGAGCCATGAGGACAAGGAAATATACCCTGTTAGCCCTGGGAACATTAGCCCCACTCTCTCATCTCTACCAGTTTTCTGCTTTGCATGGAAAAACCTGGACTTGAGCTTTGCAGGCCCTTCTAGGTCTGACCCCTCCACCCTGGGGCAAAGGGAGGAGCAGAGCCAGGATCCAGATATCCAGGTTTCTAAGAGCTACCACCTGGCCTGGCTCAGCTCTGATTTAGGAACAGAGCAGGGTCTGAACCCTGAAGAACCTGGTCACTTCTGACCCTCTCTGTGACCCAGGGTTTCCCTGCCCTGGGTTCTGAGGTAGCCTGTCACCCTCCGCCCCAAGCCCCAGTCCCGGCACTGTTGGAGTCAAATGAGACCAGATCAGTGGCAGTGGCACTGGATGCCTATTTCCTGTCACTGCACCTGTTCCAGCTCTGTCTCCCTGGGTTACTGCTGTTGCTATGGCAACAACAACATTCACTCTCAGAGGGGCTGTTACTAGACAGCAGGTCCTGTTGTGCCCACGCCAATGCAATTGACAGTGTGACTTTTGGAAAGCAAAAGCTCAGCCCCTGGGACCCCTTTTCCCCTGCAGGTTGACCTCCCCTGCTCCCCGGCCTCAGTTTATTCATCCGAGCCGTGCAACAGTGGGATTCTGTGCAGCAGCTCTCACCTGAGCTGCCCAGGACCGGTCCTCCACCCTCTCTCCGGCTCCTGCGGCGCCTCAGCAGAAGATGTCTCTGGCCAGCAGGAGCCACAGGGCTGCTCTGCTCAGAGGTAGCTGTCCCGGCCCAGGGATTCCAGCCCTTCCTGGACTCTGGGACCCGCCGTAACCCTGGGACTGCCCCTTTTGGCCCTGACCTCGTGACCTCTTTCACTTAACCACTGCATGACCTTTCCTTGACCTGCGACCCTTGAGCTGCTTACTCCCTGCAGTAGACCCCTCTCTCCTTTTCCCCTTACCAGTCCTCCTGCTGGTCTTACCGATAGCCCAGAGCCCGGTCAGAAGTCGGCTGACCCCCGCTCCTGTGAAGGTCAGTAGTCTATAAGGCAGGAGAGAGCCTCCTGGGTGCTTCACCCATGGGAATGAGGCCACAGTGTTTGAACCCTTCCGCAGATATGCCACAGCTTCCACTGCTTCGGCGAGATGTGCTACAAGGAGGCAAAGTTCTCCAGCCAAATGGCAGAGTGTGAACCGGGGCAGCACCACTGCGAGGTGCAGGGTGGGGCTGCTGTGGAGCCCCAGACAGGGAGTTCCCATGAGGGGTTGGCAGTGGGGCCACTGGAAGGGGGGGCTGATGTTTGAGTACATACGGGAAGGTGCTGGGAGGGAGATGCCGAATTGGGAGGGAGAGCAGTCAGTGTCTAGATGCCGGGAGAGGTTGAGCTACAGCCTGGGACTGGCTGCGTCCCCCCATCCTCCTCCTCACCACCCCCCAGACTCTCCATCACCCTCTTTATCCAGCTGATTCAACTCAACACTTCCCACTACATGGCTGGGTGCAGCCACAGTTGTGAGAGGGGAAAGGAAACTGGCCTCAGCCCTTGCCTGCTGGCCGACGACTCTGCACCCAGTCCAGAACCCTGCTCCCTGCAGTGCTGCAGCGGCGGCCCTCGCTGCCTGGTGCTCAGTGAGTCGGCCTCGGGTGAGACAGTCCAGCCACCCTGCAGCTTTGAGTCCCTCCTCCATTGCCCTCCAACTCTGAGCCCCTACCCTGACCCCTGCTCCCATGGGCCCCCTAAGTTCTTTGCCCCACCCCGCCTCTCCCCAGACCTGAGCCTTGCCCATCCACTAACCCCCCAGCTCAACCTCACCCCTTGACAGTTTCTCAAATCCGAACTTAGCTTTTACCAACTCCCCCACCTCTATCGAAACTCTAGCCTCTTAAGCCTTGTCGGGCTGATCCTTAGCTTTGAGATCTACCCTTTTCATCAGCTCCTCAGGTCTGAGCTTTCTACCTTCAGCGGATTCCCCTTCCCAATCCAGCCGCCTTCCCCAGCGCCCCTTAGCCAGTACCCACCCTCACCCCCCGCAAGCTCCCAGGCAGCCAGAAAGATCTCCTATGCTTGTCTAGGGTGGCAGCGAAGGGGGAAGTTTCAGGTTGTGACTGGCCAGCCACAAGATGCCCTCCGTCAGGGTCGGGACTGGGACTTTGCAGAATTGTCCCCAGTGGCGGTGTCATAGCACGTCCCCAGGCAATTCTGTTCTGCTCTCAGGTCTAGGCCACCTGATCGTCCCAGAGGACAAGCTGGTTCCCACTCCACCAGGCCCTGAGAGAAATGTGAGTGTCTCGTTCACACCTGCCTGCTCTGGGAGGTAGAGGCAGGGGTGGGCAGCGTGTGGTGGCTGGGGTCAGTGGGACAGGCATAATGGGGCTCCATGCCCCTGCCTGCATTCCATCCCTGTCCAGTCTGAAGAGCGATCCCGACCCCTCCCCTCCCCTCCACTCTCTCTTCCAGGAGAAAGTCTGCGCCACCTTCTCCTGCCGGGGCAGAGACTGCTTCAAAGGGCAGAAAGCCGTGACCACATGCCCTAAGGACTTGGACTTCTGTGAGGTGGGCCCCTGGAGTGCTCCAAGGATTGGGGTGCTGTTGTGCTTCATAAATGTAGGCCTTTCTCCTTCTGCCTGGACTGAGTAGATCAGCAACCTAATCTGGCCAGAGCTGGTCCTGCTGGGAGCTAGGTTTCCTGGGGTCTAGGATGCTTGACCCTCTCGACTCTGCCTTATGCCTAATCCGGGGCAGCCTCTGGAATTTTCCAAGTCTCCTTGACATGCCCCCTTGGTTCTGATCACCCTGAATATGCTCTGGGGACTGGCTGGCTGACCTCATGGGGAAGGAGCTAGGGGTCCAGAGAGGTTCAGCACAGCCATGGCCCCCTTGACACTCGCAGCTTCAATGAGTAGGAGAGAGGTGCAAAGGGAGGATGAATGGTTCCGTCTCTTCTTGCAGCTGAAACGGTCCAGCTCAGGCTACACTGCAGGTTGCAGCCAAGCCTGTGTGGCAAAGATCCACAGGTGTCATGAGGCCGTGGCTCGGTCCTGCTCCCAGGAGTGCTGCCAAGCGTCGGCCTCAGGCAGCTGCCTGCGGCTGGATGGGAACCTCCACTTCAACCAGGCAGCCCCAAAGGCCACCAGGAGTCTCCTGCTCTTGTCTCTGGCTGGGGCCATGCTGCTGCTCCTCCTCCACTCTGTCCTGCTCCCATTCTCGTCCCCTTAGCTGGGCCCAGCAGAATCAGGAAGGCCTTGCAGGCCTGGCAAGCCCCAGGCCCACCCCCAGCTCTGATTCCTGTAGCTACATCTTTAGGGAAAGGGATTCATCCAGTTCACAGCTTTGGGCCTGAGGCTCCTCACTCCTGGCTCCCAGCACCTAGGCCTGACCATGGTGCTCTCCAGGGCAGCAGGGCCTTAGCCCCAATCCCAAGGAGAGGCTGGGGTTTTCCCGGGAAAACAGAACAAATGTTTTTTTCCCTCCTGACCCCCATCAAGTAAGAGGACCCCAAAGTCCTGCAGGGACAGATTGTAAAAGGTGCCAGGCCCCATCCACTCTTCCCGGACCCTTTTCCCCAGCCTTTGACATTAAGAGTGGGGCCGGAATTTGGGTTCCCCTACTTTCTTGCCATGATGTCCACCCCCTTTATTTCTAGGGGTATGAATCAACCCCCTTTTCCTTCATCCCTCACATGACTTTTAAACCAAATTCAAATAAACTTGAGCTCCATTTGTGTTGTGGGTATTTCCAGGAAGAGGAGAAGATGGGGAGAAAGGTGATCTGTTTCTGGAAGCAGTTTACCTATACAGAAATGGACTTGTCATTAGGGTGGCGACTCCCAGCTTAGGGAAAGAAGAGGGGAACCGGTTAGAAGTCACAGTGTCACTCCTTCCCCAGCACTGAACCTTCAGTTTGGGTCAAAGCTTGAGAGCAGGTATATGCATAATGATAATTCATTAATTAATTCAATAATTCAGTCAACAAATTCTGAGAGCTGGAGTGGTGAGGAGAAGACATAGCCCTATCTTCAGCGAGGTTACAGCTTAGTGAAGTAGCCAAGAGGCTGAGGGAGACCAGTCCTGGCCTCCCTTATCTGCTCTGGCCCTTTTTGTCCATCTGGAGAAACCTCCTCATTTTTGATGGGGAAATCGAGGCCCAAAAGGAGGAGGGCCTCGCCCAAGTGAATGTGACAAGGTGAATCAGGGGGAGGGGCTTGAGAACAACAAAGGACATCATTTCCGGAGGAGGAGAGACAGAGAGGACTGGGTCTCAGCACAGTCCTGCACAGAAACAGTGGCGCACCCTTTACAACGTGCACTCACATCCATTATCCTCAAACAGTGACATGAGGCAGGCAGGACAGGGTGCTGTTGGTTGTACACACATTATACACATGCACATGAAGCTAATGGAGGAAATATGTCCGCGTATGGCAGTGTCACTGGCACAGACGTTGGACTCAGACTTGCAGGTGAGGCCCAATTTTACCACTGGCTAGCTGCGGGGCCTTGGCAAAATGGCACGACTTCTCTGAGCCTCAGTTTCTCCAGGTGGTAATGAGGGGGTAGTGGTTCTTCATGATGTTGTTCCCCATTAAGTTAGGGCAGGGTAGTTATTTGGGGAGGAAGAGTTCCAACAGAAGCCAGAGTTGGCCCACCTGGATGAGAAGAATTGAGAACAGAATCGAGGAGGAAATAAAAATGCATTGTTTTTTCTCTTAAGGCACCCGTGATCATCTTCCTTCCGAGCCCTGGGTGGAAGGAAGAAATTTGGCCCAGTGACTTAGAGGGTCGGTGTGGAGGTTAGGGCATTTCTTAGGAACACCTTTCCGGAATAGGGAACCCAGCGCACCCCAGGCCCTAAGAGGTTAATGGGGGCGGGGAGACCCCCCTCCCGTGATTGACGTAGGCATGCCGGGACTTGCAGGCTGGGTGACCATCGTACGCGCTAGGGCTGCTGGGATACGTAGTCACTGGCGGGCCCGGGGCCGCGGTGTCCCGCACAGCCAGTGGTGACAGCTCAGGAGGTAGGCGGCAATGACAGTGGGCTGGGAGCAGGGAACCAGGGCAGAGCTGGGCAGGAGATTGTGGGAAAGCTGTGGGCTGGAGCCCCTGTCCTGCACTGCCAGAACGGGACACCTCCCCGGGCTGCGGCTGATGCAATGGGGCCTACTGGGCGGGGGTGCGGGCCAAGGAGCAATGGGACGCTTTTCCTGTCTCCAAGGAAAAACGGAGCAGGACTGGGGTCCTTGTCCAGGATGAGACCCTTTCTTCCAGAGAGTAACAGGATGCTTCCCCCAACCCCATACAGACACAGCACTGACATCTCCCACAGAGGGGCCAGCAGGACTCACACTGCTCCCCAAAAGAGAGGCAGAGTCTCATCCTAGGAGCAATGGGACTGTGTCCTCCTGTCCATTAATGGGACCAGGCACCTCACTTCCCACAAGTAGACTGAACCTCTCTCAGGAACAACTGGATACCCTCCTAGACAAAAGGCAGGGCACTAAGTTGAGCATCCCACCAGGGGCAAAGAGATAACCCCTCTTTTTATAAACTTGACAAAGCCCGCCCTAGGGAGGGTGGTCATTCTCACTACACAAAGTCCCCTCCTCCTTGCCCCTCAGCCCTCTGAGGCGGCTCCATCACCTCCAGGCTAACTTGTTGACTAAAGGGGTCTCCCATCTATACCCCTCAGCATTTGTCTGCTCGGCAGGGGCCAGCATGGACCAGTCTGTGGCCATCCAGGAGACTCTGTCTGAGGGGGAATATTGCATCATCATATCCTTCCCAGCGCTGAGCTCCCAGCTCCAGGGCCTGCCTGCCTTGGAAGTGGAATACAAGGTGTCTATGTGTCTATCTGCTCTTCTCCCTCTCTCTTAGCCATCAGGGGAGAAGGAAAACAGTATTTACTAAGTACTTACTCAGTACTGGACTCTCCTCCCAACCCCCTGTGAAGCTGGGGTTTATTATCCCCATTTCACAGATGAGGAAGGCTCAGACAGGTAAAGCAACTTGCCTAAGGTCACACAGTGAGTCTGTGTGAGCAAGGGAAAAGCAGGGAAGGTGGGGCAGGCTGGGCTGGGAGACCCCTGGCCCTCTGTTTTGTTTCCTTTGGTTTCCCTTGACCCTGAGCAGCAGGCAGTGCAAGGTGTGCTGTGTGAGGGAGACAGCAGGCAGAGCCGTCTCCTGGGGCTTGTGCGCTACCGCTTGGAACGTGGAGGCCAAGAACACGCGTAAGTGAGGCATTCAGTCCTTGCCCATCAGGGCCATGGGGTGATTCTTCACGGTACCCTTCAGCTGGACTTTAACCATCCCTCTTGGGGAAGAGTCTGAGTCTTCTAGAATGATTATAATAATGATAGTCATTTTGGAATATTATATTCTAAGACCTTCCGATGTATTAGCTCATATAATCCTCAACATTTGAGAAGGAAGCTTCTGAAGAAGAGGTATTTTAACATACCGGTCCAGATCCTGAGTCTCGTGGCCTGACCGCCTGGGTTCAAATCCAGGTTTTGTTACTTCCAAGCCACACAGTCTTGAGCAAGGCGTTTTACTCCTCTGTACCCGCTTGTCCAGATTAAAGTGAGTTATTACATGTAGAGTGTGTAAAACGCTCTGACGCACATAGAAAGTGGTCAGTAACGCCCACACATTGCACAGAGAACACTAACACTTTCAAAGGTCTCACGGCCAACGAGTGAATCACAGTCTCAGAGCTGGGACGAAGGGGCCTTAGACATTTTCTAATCCACCACCCTCCCTTTACAGATAGAGAAACTGAGGTTCGGGGAGAGAAAGGGGGTGGATAAGTTTGCACTGTTTCTGTCTCAGGCAGTGTTAAAATGTGCAATGGATAGATTAAGCACGTGTTATACTAACAAAGCAGGGGCTCCTCAAAATGAGACAAGTTCAGCTTGGATGACCTATCCATAAATTTCAGTCTCTAGTAGGTACCATGGACAGAGAGGCCACGAGGATTGTACATAGCTGGCCACCACCAGCACAGCCGAATGGGCCTGAGGGATGGCCATCGGGCCCTGTCCTCACCTGTGCTTCCTGCCCTTAGTCTCTTCCTGTATACGCACCGGAGGATGGCCATTACCGGGGATGATGTCTCTTTGGACCAGATAGTGCCGGTCTCGCGGGATTTTACACTGGAAGAAGGTGCCACAGAGGGCTGGGGGTACGAGTCCCTCTCCTATGGGCTCCCAGGTCATTTCTGCTCTTGTTGGCGGTGGGGCCAGGGTGCTCAGCTGCTCAGGGACTTTTCGTTTCCCTCCCCACAGTATCCCCAGATGGTGAAGTCTACATTCTTGGTGAGTGGTCCTTTCAGTCTGGGTTCCAGTTGGGGCACGGGGTACGGGGTCTGGGTGTGAAGTAAGAGCACCCTCGGATAGCGTTACCGTAGCAAGCAAGGCTGTACGGGACCCGCCATGCCAACCTCTGGGCCTCAGTTCCTCTCACTTGCTTCTTTGCTTGCTGGGTTTAGAATCCTCCGAATGACTTCTGTCACTTCAAACATGACACGTTCCCAGCACGGAGTCCCTGCACATGCTGTTCCCTCTTTCTGAAAGCCCTCACACCTCTTCTGACTTAGCCATTCATCCTTCAGGGCTTCAGTTCACACTGAACTCTTTCCAAAAAGCCTTGTTGAACTCCTGGAATTGCATCTCACTGATACACATTCCTTTTTCTCAACCTTGCCAGCCCTGTCACTCCCAGTGATTTAATTATTTGTAGTGACTTATCTAATGTCTATCTTCTTTGGCAGACAGTAGTAGTAGTAGTACTAAAAATAGTAACGAACATTTAATCAATGATTACCTTGTGCCGGGCACTGTGCTAAGTACTTACCTAGAACTCTATGAGGCTATCACTGTTTTCATCCCCAATTTCTGTATCAGGTAACTGAGGCCCAGAGAAATTAAGTAATTGGGTAAGTGGTAGAACCAAGATTCAAACTCAAAACCCGGACTCTAGAGCCCACGTTCTTAGTCACTCTGCTAGATTGCTCCTACTTATTCATTAGTTCAGCACATGTTTTGAGGTGCTCCGCATGTGGCTGCCAAGGGCTAGCGTTTGCTGTGAACAAAGTACCATCCAGTTTAGCTCCCTGAAGATAGGCTACGACTGTTCTCTTCACCACAGTATTCCCGGCACATGGCACATGCCTGGCACAGTCGGGTAGACTGGCTGATGCACAACCCCTCCTGTCTGCCTGTATGTGCTTTTCATTCCACTTGCTGGGGGATAGACTACAGGTCAGAGAACTTGTCTCGTCCAGCTTTGCGTGGTACTGCTGTGGCAAGACTTAATGACTTTCAGAGCCTTGGTCTATGCCCTCTGTAGTGTGAGAATGATGTTAGTCTGGAGCTGAGGCTGTGGAGGGTTCCGTTACTGCTCCAGCAGCAGCCTTTCATGAATCACTTAAGGGTCGAAGGGACTTTGGGAGCTTGGGCTGCTGATTCTCCATTCTAGAGACTCTAGCCTTAAGGTGTACCCATGCTAAGCTCCCAAAGTTCAAGGGCTCATTTCTGGCTTCCTCTGTGCAGGCTCAGATGTGACCGTCCAGCTGAACACAGCAGAGCTCAGCCTTGTATTCCAACTACCCTTTGGTTCACACACCAGGACGTTCCTGCAGGAAGTTGCCAGGGCCTGTCCAGGTAGGTTAAGATCTCAGGCTCTCTTGGGGAGGTTGACTGGGCACTTACCTACTACCTGTTGACTTTCCACACCCTAGACTCACACTCCAGTTTCCGTGCCCTCTCAAAGCTGCTGTCATGTGGTCACAGTGCCCCGGGGGCACCAGCCAACCATGGTGTTTGCTTTTCAAATTTTCTGTTTCTGGACCTGAATTATAAGCCCAGCAGGGTCCCTTTGTCTTCCTGGCTCTGGGCAGGGCTACACAGGGTGGGTTCTGATTCTGATGCAGAATCCTTTACAAGTCGACAGGGTCAACAGCTTCTAGAGGCCCATCTCCCCTCTCTCTGCCAGTCACAGCTAGAACCAAGGGAAGTCCAACATATGGGCCCCCCTGCCCTTGAACCCTGCTCTGTCCACCACTGCAGCTGAGAAAATGGCCTAGCTTTGGTGTAGCAGTGAGAGGTTAGTGGCCTTTAGGGCAGAATTTGTTTAGACTGGGAAATCAGCCAGGCAGATTGTAAAGGAGAGTTTGTACAGAGCAGAGGATCAGCCACAGAACATGCAAATTTGAGCCACCAGGTACTGGGGCTTAGGTGTTCACCCTACGCTATTACTTGTTTCCTTTCCGGCTAACATCTTGTCTCTGCAGGAATGGGGGCAGGGCTTCCCTTCTATCTTGGTCTTACCATGGAGCATGAATGCTGTGTGGTGTGCCAGGAAGGGGACTGCCCTTGGATGCAAACTAGGGTATGGAGGGAAGAGAAACTCAATTATAGAGCCCTGCATGCCTGGTTAAGGGGTTTAAACTTTATTCTATAAGTGGGGGGGCATTTTCTCCAAATCTTCAACTAATAAGGATAACTTATTTTATAATTATTATTAGTATTTGTAGGAAGGGTAATAATAGTAAAAACAGCAAAGAGCGTAGACTTTGAAGCTACACAGACCCTTGCATTTGAAGCCTATCTTTGCTGGTTCCTGGCTATGTGACTTTGGGCAAACCACCTTACCTCTCTGAACCTTGGTTTTGGAGACTTCTATAGGTAAAGAGTATCTTCCTCATGGAGCTGTGAGAATTAATGAGAGAACATATGTGAAAGTACTCTGCTCATAGCAGGAGCTCAGAAACATTTCCTCTTTCCATGCAAGACAGCTCATACTTAACTCATATTCATTGTTGACTTGTGTGTTAAGACACTGTTCTAAGAAGTTTTCACACATTATCTCATTTTCTTTACTCCAACCCTACAAGGAATGTAAGTATTATCAATGTCTCCATTTTACAAACAAGGAAACTGTGGCTCAGAGAGGATAAGTGCCTTGCCTAAGTACAGAGCTAACAACAGAGCCAGGATTAGACAGGATTAAATAGTCTCCTTCGGTATCTGAGCTCTTGAGTTTTACCCTAATGCTTCCTAAGCTCATGCCACCCCGTATCATACAAACGATTCAGGGAAGGCTTTGTGTAGGAGGAGATCTTTAAGCTGAAACTTGAAGAATGCATGCTTTTTTTTCCCAGGAAGGCAACAAGAAAAGGATGGCAGTTGGAGAGAAGAACAGGTGGTTGTTTGATGGGAGGAGGATGTGGAAAGAGCTGAGTCAGGGGAAACCAGTAGATGCAGCTTACGAAGGGACTTAAACAACCAGCAAAAAGCTTTGCACTTTGCCCTATGGCTTGTAGGGAACTGTAGGAGTTTTAATACCAGGAATGACAAGGCAGGATTTGCATGTTAGAATAAGTTCCTCTGGCAGCTGGTGCGGAAGAGGAGAGCCTAGAGCGGGAAGATCGATGGGAATGTTTTTGCAATGCTTAGGCATTAAAATTATGAGGCTTGGACCAAGGCATGGTACTGGTGATGGGGAAGAGAGGATGGACTGGAGGGATCAAACAGATGAGAATGAAGGCCCCATGGGGAGAATGAGTTTGGGTGTTCACAAAGTGTTCACAACTTTAGCCCCAGTGCTTAGAACAGTGCCTGGCATGTGGCAGGCACTTAGTAAATGTGTTGAATGGATGAACAGAGCTTGGTACCCAGCTGTGAGAATGAAGGAGAGGAGTCAAGGGTGACTTCCCTCTTTTAGGCTTAGTTGTCTGTCAATCCCTGCACCTGCTTTTCCTCCTGGGGTCCACACCTAGGGTAATCAGCAGGGAAACTGTACTGACTCAACTTCATTGAGCAGTTGTCAGGGTGGGGGCTGAGTGATAAGGGACTCTCGGATTGATAAGGGAACTTTCAGAGCTGACAGTCTCTTGGTTATCCACCAGCCCAACTCTTGCATTTTAGATAAAGGGACTGAAGTCCAGAATGAGGTTACAGGTGAAAGTAACTAGGCTTTTTCTACCTAGTCCTTGGTGGACAAGG
The DNA here is from genome assembly GCA_004026545.1 of Mormoops blainvillei. Taxonomy (NCBI): domain Eukaryota; kingdom Metazoa; phylum Chordata; class Mammalia; order Chiroptera; family Mormoopidae; genus Mormoops; species Mormoops blainvillei. The sequence continues at coordinate 12,287 of PVJD01004957.1, forward strand.
TTGCAGCACAAAAAGTCAGGGAGCAGAAGTGCCTTGGTCACGAGACCACAGTTAGAGAAAAGAATTAGCTAACATTAATTGAGCATCTAGTATCTGTCAGACTTTTTTCTAGATATCTAGACAATGTACAACAAACATGTTCTCCCGTTCAGCCTTTGAGCAATACTGAAGAGTGGATATTCTGTTATACAGATGAGTTAACTGACATAGAGAAGGTAAATTACTTACCCAAGGTCATTAATCAGTTGAGGTAATAGCTTAGAACCCCAGTTTCTAACTTCAAAGCCCACAGAATCCAGAGATTTCAGTTCAGATCCCAGCTCTGCCACTTTCTAGTTGTGAATGTGAATAATATATTTTATTTCTTCAGGCCTTGGCTTTATTATTTGTATAATGAAAATATGAACTTGTCTTATCTACTATTCCAAGAGTTTTATGAGGGTCAGATGAGGCCCGGTATAGGTTAATAATTTAAAAGCTGTGTCTTCCAGTACCATCATCAGGACTGGGATCCAAATCTCCTTATTTATTATGCCCTTGCAAATCCATTTCGGTTTAGTCAGGCTTCATGCATTTCTACAAGGGAAGCGGGCAAGATAGCGTAGGAGGTAACAGCAAGTATTTGGAGGCCAGAAAGACCTGGGCTTGGGTAAGAGGCAGAGGAGACTCAATAATTTATGGCAATCTGGTTAAGGGGGAACCAGAGGACTTGTCTTGCAGGAGTATTTCATAGCAAGCACACTGCTTTCAGAGTATGTGTTTATTTGGAGTGGCTGGCAAGTTGCTGTTGGAGATTAGTTAAAGCATCCTGTCCACTCCCTAGTACTGGCATCTATTTGAGTTCCCACTCTGCCTCTCACGCTGTGACCTTACACTTCACCACTCCGAGCTCAGTTGTCATGGGATGATAAATAGTTCCCTACCTGCTCAAATTTGTTGTGAGGATTAAGGAGGTAATATACCTATGAAGCACAGAACTTGGCACACAGTTACCACGAGGTTGGAGGAACGGTACGGGTCTACCTTAGATGGGCACTTCTGGCTACACAGTTATTATTGCATTTGAATCTCGGACCTACCCTTTGAGTGAGGGAAACAGTGAAACAGGCTTGGAGACTCTACGAAGAGGCTGAGTGATTTGCTCACGGTCATACAATCATGCACAGGTGAAGTCAGCTCTTCAAGCCCTTGGCTCAGTATTACCTTCTTGTTCTTGCTACAGGCTTGGATCCTGAGACCCCGAATCCGGAGTTCCTGTGGCTGTCCAAATACAGGTGCACCGAGCCGGAACCCTCACCGCCGGGTGGGACCTCGGCCCTAGGCACCTGGCCCGGGTGCGCCAGAATTGGCGGAGGCAAGTATCCATCTCGGAAAAGACGGTGAGGATTGGAGGAGGCCCGGCTGCAGGGGCGGGCTTTATTTGCCTAGGGGGCGTGACCGTGGAGCTGACCCGCCTTTGATTGGCGGAAGTGGCATTCGGGGGCGGAGTCCTCTGGGGGCAGCACGGGAGGGGTGGTGCGGCGGCGTGATGAAGAGCTTGAGGAAGCAGCAGGGAAATGTCTGCCGCCGCGGGTTCACGGGAGCGAGCCTCTGCAGGTTCGGCGGGCGGTGGGAAGCGGGGCTGGGGCTCTGGGCCGGGGGCGGCGGCGTCCCGGCCCTCAGGTGGGCAGGGCCTGCGGTTTGGCTGGGTGACGCACTGGGCGAAGACCAAGGTTCTGGCGCTGCGGTGGCGGAGACACTAGGGCTGAAGTTCTGAGGGAGAACGTTAGTTATTCTTAGCCGGGCGTGATGAGGGCAGGCGGGTAGCAGGGGGGTATTCTGAAATCCCGAGGCTGGAGTTGTGTAGGAAAGCTCTGTGTCTGACTCGCTGTGTGACCTGGGGCCAGCCTCTGCCACTCTCCGAGCCTCTGTTTCTGCCACCTAACCTTCAGTCAGTTTCTTCAGTCTTGACTTTCCGAGTTTGGCTTGTGCGGGGCTGCAGGCGCCCCGACAGAACCTTTGGCGTGACGAATGCCGCGCGTATTGGGGCTGTCAGGCTCTCTTGTCGGTCCCTGTGATGGATGGGGCTGTGCGCGGACCCGGAGTCCAGGCGAGCCCTGTCCACCCTGGGAATGGAGACCGGGATGGGGTTACAGGTGAAAGGGGCTAGGTTTTGTGTTTTTTTTTCCATCCAACCCTTGGTGGATAATGTTGTGCAGCACAAAAGCTCAATTGTTGAGCAGGAGGTTGTCTTTTGGCGAGCGCGAGGCTGAAGGCCGAAATTTGGGTCAGTCTGGTGCTTTGGGAGCACCTGCCGACCTGTATTTTCTGTCCAGCCCCTAGGTTTTCTGCAAGGGCGCCCTGTGTTTTTTCCTCCTGGGTGTGCCCATGTGGCTCCAGTTACGTGCGAGCTTTGGCATGACCACTAGTACCCACTTGTGCCCCTTTTCTTAGCCGTTTGCTGGAGATGAAGAGCCTGTCGAGTAGCTGTGTAAAGTGTGGGCCAGCACTTCACTGACTCTTACTAGGCTTGGAAATTATGAGGAGCAGGGAAACAGCATGTTGCACAAGTTTGTAAAATGAGAGGAAACGAGGCGAGCAGAGGACTTCCTCCGTGCTTACACTTTTCCTTCATTGCAGCCGCCACAAGACGTGGTCAGAGCACCTGACGGTGCTGACAGTTTGCATCTTTCATGGGTTTATATCAGCTCACTGGAAGTGCTGATCTTCATTTTCCATGACATTCTGCGCTATGGGGTAGGACAGTGTAAGATTAAGGACATACCCTCTCCTTGCGCCTCAAAAGAGGCTGCCAGAATCCAGACAGTCAGCAGGGGACAGGCCCGGTGACCACAGAAAGAGGTGGGTTCTGTCTTCTCGGCCAGCGCGCCAGAACCAGGCCGTTGGAGTGTTTCATTCCCTAAGTAGAGACAGGTCGTCTGTGAGAAGCCGGCACAGCTCTGAAGCCAGTTATCTGTGCCAGGTGATAAACGCCACAGGGATCTCAGCATCTTTCACTTCCTTTCAAAAAAACAGAAACTAGACACTTGCTGGTGAGATATTTTTGTCCAGGTTTTGGTTTTATTTTTGGTTTGAAATACTTGGTCCCCATCGTAATATCTATAGTGAGGGGGGTTGGTGCGTTATCTTATTAATTGCTAAGTTAAAATTGGGAAGAAATGGCACCAAGCCCTCATTTCTGTCTGTTTGGGACAGCTGTGTTTCCTGTTGCTCAGGCCTCAGGAGTCACATCTTCTAAAAGAGGTGAAAGGAACCCTGTGGGTCTCCTCCGGATGGCCCCAAGGGAAACAGGTAGTGGAATTGATTCTTCCTATATGCATATAATCAAAAATACCTATTTCCTGATAGCCTGGGAAACCAACCTAGAGTTGCTTAAAAGTGCTATTCGTCATGCACATCAGGAGACACAGGGCTCCCCCAAGGAGCTGTCAGTCTGACAGAGATCATAAATAGAAGAAAGAGAGTGTAGGGTTGACCCAGCAGGAGGTGGTCTTTGTAGAGTGAGCCAAGAGTAAGAGCAGCTTAAAGGACTAGGTTTTAGGGGGACAAGATGAATCTGGTCTTTACTCCTCACCTTTGCCTTCGTAGAGAAAGGAAGGATCTCACTTTGATGCTTCTCTACAACATGTGTTTCTTTGATTGGCCTCTGCTGAATTCAGGGTGCCATGGCAAGCATGGTAGGGATTGTGGTAGAAAAATGAAATGCAGCTAGTTTTAAATTGGAGTCCATGTGTTCAAGTTCAGACCAATGTCGTTGAGCTAAGTTGTGAGGTTGAAGGGAGATGTAATGCTTCTAGTTGAGTGACAGCCTGCTTATCTGGTTTTCTTGGCCTCTTCAGCTTCTAAGACCTTGCATTGGTCTCAGACAAGTAGCTGATGTAGGTAGGGAGGGGCTTCTGTTTCTTCACTTACAGAGCTGCTCTTCTTTGTGTAGCTTTTTCTTTCCTTAGAAAGATATAAGGAGAAATGCCTCCCTATTTCTCTCTAGCAGCTGAAGATCCTCTTATCCAGAAACCCCCTTGGGAGACCCTGCATATGGCTCAGTACATCTATGTCATTTTGTAAAATATTCACCTGCATTTCATCCTGGGAACACGCAAAGACCTGGAGCTGTGTTCTGGAGGACTCTGAGCTATGCACTGGAAAGGAAACAGCTACTCACAAGTCCCACTGGGGCAGTTCTGGACCAATTTACCAAAGTTGTAGTAACAAACACATTTTGGTTTTTTAAAGTGGTTTTCTTATTCCATGGTTGATTCAAAGTGAGGCAGCTTTGTAGTAACTCAGTACTTTTCCCCCTGGACCCAGGAAGCAAAGCTTAAAGTCTGCCTGGACTGAGAAAGGAAATGGATGCTATTTATATCTCAGCGTAGCATAAAGGGTAACTTAGAATATCAGGGTAGAAGCCAGGGAGAATGTTGGAAAATAGCCCCTGGATGTGTGTGCCTGGCTGGCTGTCTTTTAGTAAGTAAAGTTTGTGTGACCAACATCCTTTTAACATGGAGAAAATGAATTTTCCTAGATGTTTATCCCACAGGTAGCATTACTGCCCATCCTCTCCACCTTAGTGGCAAGCTCTGCAGGCTGCTAAGCAAATTAATTTGAATCACTTTGTTTCTTTAAACAAAAGAGAATGGCGTTCACTTTTCTTCCTCCTTTTGTTGTTCCCTTCTCCATTTTCTCTCTTTGTCCCACTTAATCTTGTGTTTGTTTCTAGAACTGGAGAAACCCCTGAAGACTTCCTTTAGAAAACAGTTTGTTTTGGAATTCTACAGTAGACCTCTAAAGCAAATGAGGTGACCCACAAACTTTCAGTTAGCAGTGGAGCTTTGCACAGAAATATCCCCAGGGACAGAAGGTTCAGGAAGAGGGAGACATTGGTATTAGAGGAAAGACAGTGTTGGAACATAGAGGCTAGCTGACCTGCATGCTTTCTTTGCTGCTTGAAATCCACTGTAACAAATTTGTAGGCTTTCCCAGTGATACGGATGTGAACCGAAGCTTGTGAGTGTGAATGATGAGGATTTGAACAAAGTATATGTCTAAGTGGTCTGGATATTTTAATTTTTATTTTCTTTATTGCAACTTGGTACAATATTAGATAGATCTCTTGACTTTCCTTTCTTCCATCTATAAAATGGGAGTGAATGTTTTTGCCTCCTAGAAGGTCACACATGACTTAAGGAATGCTAAATTATTTAGGGGTGTTTTATTAGGGAAACTCATTTAGGAATTGCAAATTCTTACCTTGAAGAGCTTAGAAACTGGCTGCTATCTTTAGGGCCTACCTATCCTGGGCTATTTTATTCCAAATAACTACACTCATTTTCTCTTTTATTCCTTCCTTCCCCCTAGTCTTTTCTGTTAATGCAGTCACTAAAAACCTCGGTCATCCTTGACTCTTCCCTCCCCTCTTATGTCTAATAACCAAATTCTGTTCATTCTTTTTCTGCAATTTTAAATTTTTTTGAAAATTAAAAAAAAATTTTTTTTTTTAATTCCTGTACTTGATGTTGGTATCCTTTTCCCGGCCCTAGTACAGAGATGAATGTTCCTATCCAAAGCCTCTTTCTCCCTCAGGGATATCTTTAGAACATAGCTTTTATCATGCCTTACTATTTTGTATGTGAACTTGAATGTTGCATCATTTCCTGTTGCCTGCAGAATAAAGTTCAGATTCTTTAACCTGGAGTTCAAGTCCTGCACAGCCTGGCTTAGCCCCCCTCTCTAGTCTTATCTGCCCCAACTCCCCCTCATTTCCTCTGACTTCTCACTTGACTGCTCATTATTTCTGGATAAACCCCTGTGCTTTTTTCATCTCTTTGTTGACTGCTCATTCAGCTATCTTTTTATAAGCTTGAAAATGCTGCCTTTAGCACTTTGCCACAAATGCCACACTAAGGGCTTGTAGTAGGTGCTCAAAAACGTCTGCCACCTTTGTTTGAGCCTTAGAGGCCTTTCCAGTTCATGACCTGAAGCGTTTTCAGCCTGCACAACTCCAGCCCCCTTCCTCTTTGAGCATGCTCTGCACATCTCTCCCCCCTTCCTGGTTTGCTTCTGTCCACTTCTCTTTCAGCTTTATCACCAGACCACAGGCAGTTCACAGAAAGCCCACTGAAGGGAGAGTGTGAAGGAAAAAGTCAAGTCATCTTTCCAATAACCTATTACCACTACAGCCTCCTATTGCCTAAAGTACTGTAATTGCACTGCCTTCCTTCTTGAAAGCCAACCTGGTTGTATTTAGTCCTTGCTGACCTAAGTTGGATTTGCACAGGGTGCACATTGGAGTTTGAGTCCAGGGCTCAAAGGTTTGCAGGGTACAGAATGTGTTTTTAGGGATGTCTTTGCTCATTTTAAATGCCAAAATTTATGGCTTTTTTTTTGTTTTTAAGCCACGAGAGAATGGGAAATGTTAAAAAGACTGAAAAGAAAGATAAATACCTAAAGCCATGGTAGATTTTTAAGAAAGTAATAGAACTATTTGGGGTAGTGACCAGGCTGAAATAGGAAAAACTGATTCTTTTCATTCCTTTTAATGCTGGGGGCCATAACACATGGACTTCTTTTAAGAGTTCCCTCCCTGCCTTATACACTATGTACGATGTACCGTTATTATTAACAGCCGCCATTTATTATGTTAAGCACTCTGGGTGTGTGCCTCACACTGTGCCACAAAAGTGCTGTAAAAGGATGTCCATTTTCAGATGAGGAGATTGAGGCTCAGAGAGTGTAGGTGACATGCCTATGACCACTCACTGGTTGGTGACAGAGTTGAGAATAGAAACTCAGGTTGTCTGTTTGACTCTAATGCTTGAACCCTAACCCCTGAGCTCTTCTTTTGTATCCCCAAATGCTTCTTAAACAAAACTTTTCTACTTATTTGTACTACTTATTACTTATTTCTGAGTGTACCATAATGCCATGTCTTTGTGCTGAAATTACTTCCTTTGCCAGAAATGCTTTCTGAACTCCATGTTTTGCCGATAGTTAATATAGTTTATTGGTTAAGAGCACACAGATTCCTGACCCAGATTCCTTGGGTGTGAATCCTGGCAGTGTTACCTATTAGCTGTGTGCTTTTGGCAAGTTACTTGACCTCTCTGTGTTTATCTCCTGGTCTGTAAAGTACAGATAATAGTAGCACCTACCTCATGGAGTGGTGGGGAAGATTAAATATTTGTAAAGTGCTTGAAGCCATCCTGCTATGTAGTAAGCCTTAATATTTACTATAAATAGTATTCATGATGATATTACTGTCATTGTCAAAATGAATTCAGCTGGACTTGGGTTCTGGGTAGTTGGATCTGGATCTCTTTATCTCCCTGTGAATTGAGCCTATATATCTCTTGCTGGAGCCCATGGGATGGCTCCCTGGTGCTGTGTACACAACATAGTGTCACTGATAAGCACCACACCAGCCCACTTACTCCTGCTAGTTTGAGCTGTCAAGTGTTTTGTTCACAGGTATTTTGCAGATATTTCTAGTGTGCTGGAAATGGAAGCAAAGGTCAGTGATTGAGAAGCGAGGAAGGGACACCTCCTCCTAGACCTGTCTAGTAGCAGCTCAGGAAGGGTAGGATGAGATCTCCACCCAGCAGTGACAGCCACACACCCACACACCCACACACCCACACATCCTGTGGAGACCATGATGGTATTTCTACTTTGTTACCTGAACAGACTCAACACTTTCTATTCATATAGTACTTACCCTAAAGGGTTTACAGTTTCATTGAAGATCTGCTCCTGTTTGCAAAAGGGGATGCTGTGGAGTCAAGCAAATTTGGGTTTTAATGTCAATAGTGCCATTTACTGGTTTGGCTCTGTGTCCATGGGCATGTCTGCTATCTGCTCCGGGCCTCAGTAACCTCATTTGTAAATGAGGCCAACAGTCAGAAATAACACATGAAACACTTAGCGCAATAACTAGCTATTAGAGGGTACTCAATAAATGGTTGTCATTATTATCAGAGCAGTGGGGGATTGCAGTGGTGGAGTAGAGGGGAAAGAGCTAACAGTTCCTGGATAGCCGCTGTGTACCAGGCATCCTGCTAGGCTCCTAACCCATTTAAATTTCATTTGTTTTTTCTTTTGTTCTCTCCGTAAATTGAATGGTGTTATCCCTATTTTACAAATGAGGAAGCAAATTAAGTAATTTGCTTGAGATTTCATATGCGGTAGTGGCTGGAACCAGTAAAATAGCCAGGTGTATTGTATTCCAAAGCCCAAGGCTTTTCCAACACATTCTAATTTCTCTTAACAAGTTATAACTTGTTCAAACAAGTTGTGTGGATAAGAAGGCCTTCAGCCTTCAGAGAAATGGCTGTCAAGCACCAGTGTGGCTGGAGAGTGCAGAAGGGTGTATGACCTTGTATGGAGGCAGGGTGAGGGTGGCATGCGAGGGGAACCAGTCTGTTTATTATTTTTAAAAAAGCTTTGTTGAAAATAAAGTTATAAAAAAGTGATAAAAATGACATCCATGATCTTCTACCACGCTGAATTAATCTCATCCATATTCAAAATTAATTTCCACGGTTGGTCTGCACTGTCTTATATGTACTTGTAAATGTTTGTGAATTAGGTGGCCTTGTTTCAAACTAGGAAACTTCTCATTTCCCATTGAATTCCTATGAGGAAAGGAGGAAAAGAATATTAATACTCAACTTATTTCCCTAGTTACTATATGGCTTCATCATCCCATCCTTAATTCAAGTGTACTTAGAAATTTAGCAGAAACAAGTGAGGACAAATTTAACCTGATCTTTGTTGGAGAGACTGACTACATTTTTGGTGAAAATTTTAGGTCCAAACAGAGGTGCCATATTTATCAAATAAAACTACAGAATACTCAGTTAAATTTGAATTACAGAGAAACAGCTGCTTTTTTTGATATGTCATGATAAATTATTTATTGTCCATTTGAAATTCAGATTTATTGGGTATGCTGAATTTTATCTGGCAACACTAGTTCTGAAGTGAGTAAGGTTTAATGACTTGGAACCAGTCTGTTCAGATTGGGCTGTCTTTGGGTGGTGGGTTGGTGAGAGAGCAGGGCCAGTTTGGGCCCTATGTGCCAGTTCAGCCAGTTTGGATATTAAGCTGCAGGCAGTGGTGTAATGCTGAAAGTATTAGAGCAGGGAGAGATGAGATCAGGTTTGAACCTGGCCTGGTTCTGAGACTGCATAGGTAGGGAGAAGGGGGAGGACCTCTTAACTGGGAGACTCTTGAAGTAGCAGGTGAGGAGAGGATGGCCTGGAGCAAGGCAGCTGTGAGAGTGAAGAGACCAGATGCCTGACTGGCTCTGGGGGCCCAGAGGGTGAGGATTGGCAGGATGGCCAGGATGGCCAACCTGGCTGGGGAGAATGATGGTGCTAGTGACGGGAGGGAGCGCTCAGGGAGAGGGCCCAGAAGTCAAAGCAGAGTTTTATCTGGGACCCATCCATGCAAAGAACATGTTGCAGAAACCTCCCATTGAGAGTGGAGGGACTGAGCTCAGGTAGAGCTGGGCAGAGCCATTTAGAATTGACTGTGATGGCTGATGATTCTTGTAGAAGATAAAGAGCAAGATCTAGCTGTGTAAGGATCAATGTGGTAGCCACTAGCCATATGTGGGTATTTACATTTAATTTAGGTAAATAAAATAAATTCAGTTTCTCATCCTCTCTAGCCACATTTCTTAAGTGTCCAGGTGTGACTAGTGACTATTGTTTTGGGCAGTGCAGTTACAGAACATTTGTATCATCACAGAAAATTCTATTGGGCAGCACTGGCCTCTGTACCTACAAATAACTAGGGGACCTGCAGGGGGAAATGGAGCAAGAGGAGGAGAGAGGAGGAGCAATTGAATGAAGAAATGACGTTACTGTTTCTTGGACAGTTCTCAAAAGAAATGGGGTATTTGGATTTTGGTTTGAATTTACTTTTTTTTTTTCCTTATGCGATATGCTATTTTAGTAAAAGTTCAGACTCCAAGTCAGAGGTAGACCTGGCTGCAAGACGTTGAAACTGAGGCCTTCCCTCCTTATCTTCGTTTTGTAGATACGGGCCTTTAACAGGTCTGGTTTGGCCCTGCAGTTTGAGAGAGCCTTGAGTTAACCATGGGAAAGGAAGACAGCAACCATATGAGGCAGATAACTGTTATCTTTGTTAAGTTGAGGAAGCAGAAGCTTAGAGAGAAGTTAGACAACTTTCTTAGGGTCCTACACCTAGTAAGTGGCAGGACCAGGAATAGAACCTAAAGCTGACTCCAAAGCCTATTTTACATATATAACTGAAAATAGAAAATAGTGCTTGATGGAGATATGTATGTGTGTGTGTGTGTGTGTGTGTGTATGATATATATATTTTATATATATATCATATATATCTTATCATATATATATATCTTTATCATATATATATATCTTATTTTAGCTAACTTAGAAAGTACCTATAAGCAAAAAGAAAAATCCTACCACTGGGAAATGACTACTATTGACATTTGATATATACCCTTCCACACTTTCCCATGTGTATATATGTATATGTCTATATAAATATAAATGTGTGTGGTAAACATGTGGTATATATGTACACGGACATACACTCCACTCTTTTTTGGTGCATATAGGTATGTCAGGCCATGCTGTTCACTCCCATCCTCAATCTTTTATCAGTAGTTCAGAAGACTGAAAAAAATTTTTTTAGTATGTTTGGCCCAAGCTCAATTTGGCAGTAAGACTTGCCTGACTGACATTAGACTATTTATAGGCTTTATTTATCCCACTAAGTGTTATTACTCATAAATTACACTGTGGAAATATTAAAGTTTTGATTGCTGGGTGTTGGCTCAGACTCTGCTGGGAGTATTGTGTAATATATGGTGTAGGTGTTATGTTATCTTTCTTAGATCCCTCCCAATTCTGAATTCTAAAATGCACTTAGCCCCAAGGGTTTCAGATAAGGGGTAGGGGATCTGTCGTGCTACATAGCTGCTTGGGCTCAGGAAGGGGGTGGGGTTGTCATCGTTTATTTAGTGAAGCACATGAGAAGGGTTTTGGTTGTATAAGATGTTCAGTGCAGTGCTCAGAATTTGCAAGAAAAATGGAACACTTCTGTACTTTTATACATCCAAATGGAGTTTCAGTTGTTACTTTGGTTGACCTAGTAAAGTAGACTCTTACAGGGAAATGGTTTCAATTGTAGGTATGAAAAGTGGTTATCAAGAAGGCACCCAGAGATGGCACTGAGTTTTTGCCCTGTGGTTGTTCAGTGTGTGTTTACTGACTGCTTGGTTTGTTCCATATATTGTAGTAAGTGGGAGCCACAAGAAGAAACATCAGTCCTTGGTTAGCTAAAGAGGTAAGGAAAACAAAAAGAGTGAAACACAGTTACAATTTTACTGTGATAAATGCCTTGATAGAGGGAAGCACTGAGTATGTGAGAATCTAAAGAGAGGATCAGAGAAAGCTTTTTGAAGGACATGCTTCCTAAGCTGAGTCCCGAACGATGAGTTTGTGGTTCACCACATGTAGGTAGGATTGAGGAGTGTTAGGATATACCTAGGATCAGGAATAGGATGAAGAGGCAACATCTAAAAAGATAAATCATTTTGGTGTGACTTGATTGGGTGCATGCGACTGGATTGGAGGTGGGAGTGGGTGGTGGGAGATGGGGCTGGAAAGGTAGTTTGGGGCTAATTACAAAGGTCCTCATGTTATAGAACAGAAAGAGCTCATCCACTTGGCACTAGCAGAGCCAAACACTAAACACTGAGACCTGCAGTGGGGAAATATTGGCTGTTTTATTATGAATGGTGCTACTCCGGAGAACTGGAAGCAAATGTTCGAAAGCCTGAACTCCTTGATGGTGTGTGGGTTGCGGGATAAAGCTCACAAGACACCTTGGGTTTGGAGTTTGGGGTCGTGCTGGGAGCTGATCAGTCAGAGGTGACGTAAGGGCAGTGAATCATTTCTTCAGGTCTTGAGGACAGCTCTGAGGTCTGTTCTGGCATCCCTCTGTCTGGTTTCATGGAAAAGTAGCCAGGGGGTGGTTCCACCTTAGGGCTCAGGAGTTGAAACGTAACTTAGGTCAAGATGTTATCTTTAGCTTGCCACAGGTCCCCATTGTGTGACCATTAATCAGGTCCTGATTATCAGGGGAAAAGCTAGGTTTCTGAAGGGTAGAGAAAGAGGGAGATGATTTCTAGAACTAGATTTAAAACTAAATTTAATCAAAATCATAAGCACCCTCGGTTTCATTTGTATGTAATACTCTGAGGTTTGGGTTTTAATCCAAAGGTGATGGAAGTTATTGAAGGATTTTATGTACAGGAATGACATGCACAGATTCGTTTCTTCTAGGCATTGACATAATGGAGCAGAGGTGGTGAGAATGGAGCCAGGGAAATCATGAAGTGTCCTTTCCAGAAATATTCAGGACCTAAGGCATGGCAGTAGAGGGTAAGGAAGAGGGTCAGGTATAAAAATATTTAGGATAACCCTGGCCACTCTGGCCCAGTTGGCTGGAACATTGCCAGGTAAACCGACAGGTCACAGGCTTGATTCCCGGTCAGGGTGTGTGCCTAGGTTGCAGGTTTGGTCTCCAGCTGGGGTGTGTAGGAGAGGCAACCAATGGATGTTTCTCTCCCTCCCTTCCCATCTCTATAATCAATAAGCATGTCCTCAGGTGAGGATAAAGAAAAAACAAATATTTAGCAGAAAAGATCTATAGGACTTGGTGACAGAACATAGGAAGAAGGGAAAAGTCCCAGATGTCACCTCTTAGACTGAGTGACAAAGGACTGGAGGTCTGAGGTTGGGAAAAGGGCAGAGCAGGACTGGGGAAGCAGGAGAGGAGGAAGGACAGGAAACTGTGGCCAGAGAGGGGCTGTGTGATGGCAAGTTTGGTGAGCTGCTGACAGCCAGCTTCCGTGCCAGATTCAGGAGAGAAAAGATTCCGAGAAGACTGCCTGTGGCTGGAAATCCCCAAATCATGCTTTAAAGTTTCCATACATAGAGTAGGGAATGAAGATGTTCCAGTCCTTGCTGGACGGAGTCCTGAGACAGATGTGGTATGAGAACACGGATGAGATGCAGGCCTGCAAGGCGATTTTCCAGTCAGTATGCTGCCCACTTATGGGCCTAACTAAGCTGACTACTTGTACTTTCAGTCTGGCTCTTAGTAAGAACTCCCCGCCCCCCCCCCCAAAAATAAAAAAATCCTGGATCCATAGAAAGCACTAACATTCAGAAAGAGCCTTTGCACATTCTAAAGCCCCATGAGATATGTACATTAAAGTCTCTACAGATGAAGAAACTAAGACCCAAAGAGAGGAAGTAACTTGTCACACAGGAAAGTAATGGTAGAGCTAGACTTCAACTTAAGTTTCCTGATACTTTCTGCACTGAACACATGGAATACCTACTACGCATCAGTTACTATTCCAGGTCCCTGGGAAATAGCATAAAGATAACAAAGTCCTTGCCTCACAGAACTTATGTTTTAGTGGAAATAGTATCCAATAAAGCAATGAATACATAAAATACATAACATCAAGTGGTATTAGTAGTAGGAGGAAGAATGTTAATAGCATATTCCCGAACCGTTGGTCGATGTACTCTGGGGCAATGCCATGAACTCCCAGGGACACTGTGGGACACTGAAAACTTTGAAGGTAAACGAAGAGATAGGTGAAGTCTTTTGGAACACCACGTTTAGCTCGAGGCTATTCAGTTTCACCATCAGCTGGTGCTCCTTTTGGTATTAACATCATTTAAAAAAAAAAGATTTTATTTGTGTTGAGAGAGAGGGGAAGGGAAGGAGAAAGAGAGGGAGGAAAACACTGGTGTGAGAGAGAAACATCGATTGGTTGCCACTTGTATGTACCCCAACAGGGGACCGAACCTGCAACCCATGGATGTGCCCTGATTGGGAATTGAACCTGTGACCTTTTGCTTTGTGGGATGACACCCACCCTAATGAGCCACAGCCAGTCAGGGCACATCATATCTTTTTTGAAGCTGGGTTTTTGGTGGCTGCTGTGGTCAAAAATAAGTACCATGAAAAAACCAAATGTGGAATGTTGTGTGTGTGGTGCCCAGTCTGACCCTAAGGTTTGAGAACACTTCAGTACCCAGGAGGCACACACATCTCATCTGTAAGTAATTGTGGTCATTTAAAATGAAATAGAAATATTACTTTTTTCTAATTATGTGTATTATTTTTTTCATACTGCTACTAAGTTATTAGGACTTAAATACTTAGTATTTATTTGGCCCTCACTATTTAAACAAGACTGTTAGGTTTTCGTTTTGTTTTGTTATTTGGCCGAGAGGCACTTCAGAAAAAAGTATTGTGACAGTAACGGTGCTATGAACTGGGAATGCTCAGGAACCTCTGGTGTAGGGGGCCAGAGTGATGTAGGGCAATGGGACCTTCTTCGATCAGGTGTTAGGAAGAGCTTCTGTCATTTGGGCAGGGGCCTGAGTGAAATGAGTGAGCACCGTGGGGATCTGGAGGAGAAGCATTGCAGGCAGAAGGACCAGCAAGAGCGAAGTCCCTCATTTGGGAATGAGCTTGACGTGTTCCAGGAATAGCAAAAAAAGAAGTGTGGCAAAATCAGATTGAGTGACGTTTAGCATAGAACACAGTGGGTGAGGCCAGGTTAGGTAGGGCCCCGTCAGTTCTCCTCAGGGGGTTGGATCCTCTTCTGAATGCCTGGAAAGCTATTTGAAAGTTTTAAGCAGGGAAGTAACTTCATCAGATATAGTGATTACTTATTTTCCAATCATTCTGGCTGCTATCTGGAAAACTTAAAATAGCAGTATAAGTGTGAAAGCTCAACAGTACTTAGGAAACGGCTATTGTAGACTTGGTGGGAACTTCCAGGTGTAATTTTGAAGGTAGAACTTGCCTGAATTCACTGATGAATTAGACGTAGGTGTAAGGAGGGGGAAAGGGAGTCACCAGTGAGTCTTAGTTTTTAGTTTTGAGAGGCTGGTTGAATGATGGTAGTGTTTACTATTATGACAAGACTCAGGGGGGGTGCAGTCTATGTAAGAATCTGGAGCTTTTGTGAAAGGTCCAGGCTGGAGATGTAACTGTGGGAGTGATCAGCATGGGGGTGGTTTTTAAAACAATGAGATCACCTAGATGAGAAAGAGTGTAGCTAGAGAAGAGAGGATCCCAGGATCTTGACTGGAGTCATTCCTGGGGGTGAGGGGTAGGTGGGTGGAGAAAAAGAGGCGGCTTCAGGGACTAAAGAGAGTAATTGCTGGAGGAGGGAGTGGTCATCTATCAAGTTCTACCAAAGAAGTTGAAGGGGAATTAGCTGGAAACTGGGAATTAAGCACTGGATTTCGCAGCCTGAAGGTTGTCAGTAACCTTAACACAACTGTTGCAGTGGAGTACAGCAGGTCCCCAAATAACGCCGTTTCATTCAACATTTCATTCTAACATTGATGAGGAAAAAATAAAAATTGATTCCTGGCCAGGGCTGCTGTCTGGGGTGGAGTTTGCACATTCTCCCCATGACTGTGTGGGTTTCCCCCCCACATCCTGAAGATGTGCATGTGAGGTGACTTGGGTGTCTAACGTGCCCCAGGCTGAGAGAGTGTGGGGGTGGGAATGAGTGGCCCTGGAAGGGCATCCTGTCCAGAGTGGGTTCCCACAGTTGGTTCCCGCCTTGCGCCCTGAGCTCCCAGGTCTTTAATTAGAAGTTTGGTGACGTTTTGTGACCAGAATTGTGCCATAGGAACTTAGTTCTTGTTTATATCAAGTAACCTGTGGTAAAATTGGTTTCCTTATATGTCATTTGCTTAAAGGCAGTTTCCAAGAACCTACTGAAGGAATTAAGTAAGGACTAACTCAGGGAACACATATGAAGGACCCATGGACATGGACAACAGGGAGGGACTGATTATGGAAGAGGGGCGGGGCAGACTGGGTGGAGGGATAGTGAAGGGGGAAATGTGGGACAACGCTAATAGCATAAGCAGTAAAATACTTTTTTAAAAAAGGAAGTACTTATTGTAATGGGGAACAGAGGCCCAGTTGCAGAAGGTTGAGAAGAGAATGGGAGGTGAGGCAGAGACTGGATAAGCCTTTCAAGGAGATTTGAGTTCAGCCCTCCCAGTATAACTTAAAAAAAAAAGTTATTTTAGAACAGTTTTAGGTTTTCAGAAAAATTGTGAAAATAGTACAAAGAGATCCCATGTATCCCACCTTCAGTTTCCCCATATAACGTTAGTTATGTCATGTTTTTCACAATTAATGAACCAATATTGATACATTACTATTAGCCGAAGTTCACGTTTTATTCAGATTTCCTTTGTTTTTACCTTATGCCTTTTTTCCCATCTAGAGCCCCACCTTAGGCCTCTCTAGGCTGGGACTGTTTCTCAGACTCTTCCTTGTTTTTGATGACCTTGACCGTTTTGACGAGTACTGGTCAGGTATTTTGTAGAATGAGCCTCAATTTTGATTTGTCCGGTATTTTTCTCATGATTAGACTGGGGTTATAGATTTTGGGAGGAAGATGACGGAAGCGAAGCAGCATTCTCATCACACAAGGGTGTATTATCAACATCGCTGTTGCTGTGAACCTTATTCACCCGGCTGAGGTCGTGTTGGCCAGGTGTCTGCACTGCCGTTAGCCCTTTTCCCCCCTTTGCATACTCTTCCCTTTGGAAGGGTGCCGCTGTGTGCAGCCAGCACTTACGGAGTGGGGAGTGGTGCTTCACCTCCTTGAGTGCAGGATATTTACCTAAATTATTTGGAATTTTTCATAAGAGATTTGTTTCTTCTCTATTAATTTTTTATTCAGCTATTTACATCAGTATGGGCTGATGGGTATTTTCTACTTTGAATTATAATCCCATACTGCTTTTTTATTTCGTTGCTCAAATTGTTCCAACTGTCTTTGAGTTGGCTCCTGTGTCCTTTTGACACATACCTTGATCCTGGTAGGGTTTTTGTTTTTGTTTTTGTTTTTTGAGCACTTCGTTATATTCTGGTACTACAAAATGCTCCAGATTCATCTTTTATCTTTCTTGCCACATTCCTAAAATAACCATATCTCCAGGAGCACTGGCGCCTTTGACTGAGGAATGCTATTAGAAACCAAGACCTGGACATAAGCATGGTGGTTAGGCCCTGCTAATGCTACAAAACGCTCCAGGCTAGTACAGTGACACCGAGGGCAGGAATATGGTGATTGGAGAGCCATTTAGGAAGCAAAGTCAAAAGTCCTTGGGGGTTCATTGGGAGCACTGAAGTGTAATTCTTTCTTCTTTTTTTTTAATGTATAATGGTCTTTATTTACAACTTTATTGGCAAAAAGGAAGAGGGATAAGTTTGAGAGACAGACCATCACAGGACATGGCGGCTGATCCTGTCAGATTAAAGAAGTTTCATTTTAAATATCCACCTAATTATCCAAACACATGCAACACTGAATCTGAATATGCAGTGTCCTTTATGAAGTGCAGTTCTCATATTTTAGGTAGTCTTTTAAACATAGAAACACAAAAGAAATAAAATCACCCATTAAAAACTGCATTAAGTAAAGGATATTTTAAGTTTAAATTTATGTTGTTCTTGTAGTACCATATGCCCAGTGAAAATCAAAAGCTGGCAAAGCAGTAACACTTCCTGCTTGAGTGCACAGTTAACAACAATCATTCATTTTCTACAATGACCATATTTTCAGTTCATCATGATCTACTCTGAACTTACTATGAGATGTAGCTGAAGATAAGACATAGGGAGAATATTCCTTTTTTCGAGGAGACTAAGCCCTCTGAAATCAGCACAGGAAATAAACATCCTGTTGAAGAATTTTAGGTGGAAAAAAAAATTAATGTCAAGTTCAATTCATGCTGAGCTGGCTTACTTTTGGTCATTGACTTGTTTGGTGTCATTCTTCTGAATCAAGCATGTTTAATTCTTGTAGTTCATCCACATCTTCCCCCATAAAAAGATTTTCATCAATAGGAACAGCATCGATGACTCCATTTTCCTGTCCCTACCCTTTGCTGCCCTCTTCTAAATCACTTCTTTTGTATTTTTAAAATTATTATTCTATTACAATTGTTCCAGCTTTTTCCCCTTTTCCCTCCTCCACCCAGCCTACTCCCCTAAATCACTTCTTTCACCATTTTTAGCCCTACGTCTGGAAGCATCACTTAATTTGTTTTCATCTTTTTCTGAAGTATACGTGCTGAATCTTTCAAGACTGGCTACCGTAATACCTGCCTCATCTACATCTTATAGGATGTACAGGCTTAAATCTATGTCATTTATGTTCACTGAAGCATCAGTGTCATCACCACCTATTCCCTGGGTGTAGTGGGTGTCGAGTATCGTCTGCTTCCTCCTCCTCATCATTAACCAGTTCAGGACAAAATTCAAACACCTCAGGACCACTAATCACTAATACTTTCCCTGCTTTGAGTCTTCTTTCGTTCTTTCCATATTTTGCTTAAGTTTATCAGTCATTTCTTGTCTTTTCCTTTTCTTTCATGCAAGAAAAGATTCAAGAGTAATTTTGGTAACATTTGGACTGGGGCAAAAGGCTCTTTTCAGTTAGATCTTTTAATGACATTTCATTTTTCTCTTCTTTCTTTTTATCTTTTTCCAATACAAATCCAGGAGGAAGCGCATGATGACACATGCAAATATCACCCCCTCCAGGGCACACCCCGAACCAGCCACAGTTTTCAATAGCTTCAAGGAAATGCGTGCAGCACATTTGAGTTTTTGGCTTTTTCTTTTCTGCCTCCCAGTGCTTCTTGTTCACTTCTTCTTCCAGTTTTTTCTCATCCCAATCAATTATCCATAGTATCTTTTTCAAGTTCTTTATCTCTTGCATCAGTGTAAACAAACACTTTGCTTTTCACACTTCCTCTCCAGAGTGGGGTAATGGCAGAACTTAAACTTATCTACACCTTTACTTACTTTTTTGAGCAGCAAGTACAGGTTTGAACAGCTCATTGAGCTCTTGCAAGTCTTTCTTCCTGTCATCTTTCTTCAGTTTCTTTTCAGCTTCACTTTATGCTACCAGATGTGGATTATGTTGACCAAATTTAACTTGATGAGTGACAGCCTTGATAAACTTCCGTTGCTTTGATCCTTTCTTCTTCTTTAGACCAAAAGTTTTGTCTTGGATAATCTCGTTTTCTTCCTGCTCCACTTTTTTTGCTGCCCCTGTCCCGAGCCTGTTTCTTGGGGAGCATTGTGGAGACAGGTGGCCCCAGCCAGACTTAAGCATAGCTGGACACCATCAGGGTATCCAGCCTCGGTGGCTGGAGAAGGAGGAAGATGTGGGCCCTGTAATTTCGTGTTTCAAATGATTGTGTTTTCTTTTCAGCTCCAAAGTTTGTTTTTTCTGGATCATGTGACTGAACGGTTGGAAAGTCCATGTTTAGTGATAGTCTTCAGAGCAAAATGCTTTGGTGATGTTTCGTGCCTCTGCTGCTCCTTGTAACTCCCGTATGGAAGCAGCATCTCTCCGAGGCCTCTTCATGCTGTTTCCTGTTGACTAGAGATCTGGGTTCTAAGGTGCAGAGAACCTATTGGCAGATTAACTTTCTAATTGTTAATTTTCTTATTATCTCATTTTAACAGCTTTCCTCAAATATTTCTTTGTTGCAAGTCCTTGGGCTCTTTGTTTTTCAAAGGCAGTTTGTTGACAGCAACAAGCTCTTCTCATTCTTGAGAGTACTTAGGCCCTTTCCAGTTTCAGATATGTAACCCTTGCCTTTTTCCTCCTTGGAATCGAAGTCTCATTCACAGTAAGTGGTAATAAAATCACTACCTTTTATTTTATAATATGCTGTGTGGTTTCAGAGTGCTTACTCACACATCAGTTATTTGATGCCTACAATAAACCTGTGAGGAAGGTAGGACAGGTCAAGTTACTGAGATTCAGAGAGGTTAGGTGACTTGCCCAAAGTCAGAAGACTATTTATTAGAGCTGGTGATAGAACTTAGGTTTGCAGATAACTTAGCTTTATTTTTTCTATAATGCACTCTGTCTCCAAGGAAAGGGAGTCAGACTTACAGTGAGTGTTATGTTTTCGGCAGTAAAGCCATCCAGATGAAATCCTTTCTTTCCCCCTCTTGGTATGCTCTGTGGGAGCTTCACACAGACATCAGCGTAGGCCTTTTCTATGCTTTTGAGCCATATGTGGACTACCAACGACTCCTAATATCATATGAGAAGCTGTGGCCTGTACGTTAGTGTATATGTAAGTATGTTTTAATTCTTTCTCTCTTCCCTTAGGTGGTTCTCACTTGGATGATTTGAGGCCAAATGGAAAAGGCCTGTTTGTGGACCAAAGCTCCCGGGGTCATGATAAACCGGAAAACTCACTCACAAGGTAGTATAGCTCTCCTTTCACTGCTACCTCTTAGGACTGAGATTTTCCTCATTCTGGAACTGAAACCACTACTGTGCATGATGTGCTGAATAAGTTGTCCCAAGGTATCTGGCCTAAAATGTTCGGTATTTATTGAGCACTTATTGTGTATGCCAGGCACCATGCATTTATACAGATTATCTTAGTTTAACCTCAGAGGTAAGTACCATTATCTTTTCTGTCTTACAGCTAAGGAAACAGGTGAGAGGAGAGGTTATATAACTCACCCAAGATCTAGAACCAGGAAGTAGCAGATCTAGGATTTGAAACTGGCAGTCTAACACTACCTTAAAAATGTGGAAGATTAGAAACATTTCGATTTCTCCCTCCTATTATTATTTTAGGAGTTTTCTGACCCGGAAGAGTCTTCTTTCTGTTTTAATTTACCCCTTTCTTTTTTCTCACGTGCTGTCATATTTAGTCTGTACTCTAGTGCCCCCTACTGATCATAGCCAGAATCTTCTGGTCAAGATAATTGTTGCAGTTAAGAACTCTTAAGTGTAGCCTGATCTACCATTCTCACCTCACTTTTGAGTCTTTTTGGTACATATAGATACATTTTTTTTTATTGTCACTAGAGGATTTTTTTAATTGATTTTTTTTTGTAGGGGGAGAGAGAGAAACGTGGATGTGACAGAGAAACATTGATCAATTGACTCTTGTATACACCCCAACCAGGGATTGAACCCACAACCTTTTGGTTTCTGGGATGATGCTCCAGCCAACTGAACCACCTGGTCAGGGCCAAATAGATACACTTTTACATGGCCTTAATTAATACAGGGTAGAGCAAAGTAGGTTTACAGTTGTTCATATAGAAAATAATATAATAATTAATAACTAATAATGTAAGAATAAACTCTGTGTTTCACGTACACACAACTGTAAATCTGCTGTTACCCCACCCTGTATGTCCATGACAAGAGTGATATCAAACACTTATGTGGCATTTTAGTGTCAGAAATTACTTCAGGTGCTTTATATGTCTTAATTCATTAAATAATCTTCAACAAAAGTTTCTGGAGCAATTATTATGATTCTGTTCAGTACATGTCAAATTTTGTTTAAGGTTGGCATTTGAATAATTTTTAGTATGACTATTAAAACTACACAAATAAGAATGAGATACAAATTTTCACTGCTTTTTTGGCGGGGGTGGGTGGGGGAATCACTCCTTTGGAATAGAGATATGGTAGTATTTTCAAGTCAGAGGATCTGGATTGTTTCACAGACTTGTTATGTGAGGCGCCCTGTCGCCATCCAGCTGGAGGAATCATTGATGCTGGGTCTCATTTTTCTCATTTGAAAAATAAAGGGATTAGATTAGAATATCTTCAAGGATATTTGAGATTCTCTGAATTTATTATCGGAAAATCTCTGGACCAATGTACTATATAAACGAACAACATGTAAGTTTACTGAATTCCATATAGAAGTGGTGTCATTTTAGCAAATAAGTTTTGCTTTAGCCTCCTTTAGTCTTCTGTGACTCAGCTGCTTGTGTGTGGAAACTTCTAGCCTTATATTTCTGTATTTTATCCTGAAGGACTCATCAAAATATGATAAAAAATTTTTTGTTTTTTCTAGACAGAATAAATCCAGGTCAGAAATGACTGACATGGTTCGCTCCTCCACTATCACAGTATCAGACAAGGCTCATATTTTGTCAATGCAGAAGTTTGGACTGCGAGATACAATAGTGAAATCACATCTGGTGCAGAAAGAAGAGGACTATACCTATATCCAGAACTTCAGGTAACTAACTGTGTCTTAGATTGTTTTCAAAGGAAAATGATCATTCAGCTGTCTGAAATTTAAGGACTTCCCTCTGCACTCAATACCCTGGATTTGAAAGCAAATCCTACTATAGAATCTCCCCCATCATTTTCTAAATGGGTGATTCCTTTCACTCTTCATTAGCAAGCATTAATTCTTTGCCTTTTCTGGCCAGGCTCTGTGGTAGGTGTAGTACAGTGGGAGTGATGCAGCTTGCAGACAGTTACAGAAATATTTGAAGAGCTGTGTGGGTGCCAAAGAAGGGATGCTATCCTGACGTTGGTATCCCTTGGTCATTCTGGGTCTTTGAAGAAAGTGACTTAAATTGCAGTTAATAAACGAAGTTAGTATTTGGTAACTTTTTAGACAAGATGACTGAAAGTTAAATGAGTAAAGACTACATGATTCTACTAGGTCTTTTAAAATTATTGCATTGTGACCATAAGACAAAGTTACATTGCATCTGAGGATAGAAATAGTCAATTATGGTGAATACTGCTGTTGCTTTCCTTCTGAAAGTAGTTACCAAGGTACTTTTCTTTTTTTTTTCATTTCTGTTGCATGCACAGGGTAAAGCATCATTTTGTGGATTGTGGCTCTCTAATGGCTGTTAAACCTAAGTAGGAATGTTCAGAGTAGTCCTGTTCTCTTTGAAGTTACCACAAAAGCAACAAATATCACAGCAGTCTGAAGTCATTGGTCTAGGTTAGATGTGATATTTTTTGTGTCTTAAAATTTTGCTCCAGAGAGACTGAAACCAGCATGTTTTCCCCTGTTCTCTCCATAATCCTCCTGACTGACTGATTCTCTTTGGCAATAGGTTTTTTGTGGGAACATACAATGTGAATGGACAGTCCCCGAAAGAGTGCCTCCGGCCTTGGCTAAGCCATGGTATCCAGGCCCCCGATGTGTACTGTGTAGGGTGAGTGCTTCCCTTCTAGTCACCTTACATTCTCAGAATCATATAGCTGTGGTTGAAGGGATGGGGACATGAATACGGGGTGGGCAAAAGTAGGTTTACAGCTGTTGGTATGGAAAGTAATACAATAATTGATATAAATAATGATACAAGAATAAACTCTGTGTTTCACATATTCACAACTGTAAACCTACTTTTGCCCATCGCTATATATAGCCAAAACATCACAGCAGGTGAAGGAACTAAAGAATAAACATGTGCTTAATAACAGCTGCTTCTCTGTTTGATGCTCTTCCTCCTGGTAAACATTTCTGGCATGATTAAAGTGATATGTCTTGGCATTTACATGCTGGTATTGAATTTTTAGTACAACCCTCTGTTAAAATCACTGCACCTTGAACTGATTTGCATTACTTAGACATTTCAACACTTTCTTGGTCATGAAGCAAAAATATATTTTTCCAGGGAAGGAAGGTTAGCTTAAAAAAAACAGTCCAATCAGTCTTTTTTTTGTTTCATACTTTCTGTCCTCCTACCACTATACTGGGCATTGTTGATGGGGAGGGGGCAGCAACAAGCCTATATGGTAAAGCGGAAAGGGCCTAGGATTTGGGATATACGTAGACCTAGGTTTGAACCCATTTGCCACTTGGTGCTTATGTGAGCTCGTGATCTCAGATGTAAAATGCAGATGCTTCCAACTACATCACAGGCTGGTTATGCAGGGGAAATGGCCTGCTGCCTGTGAAAGCACTGGTGAGTACCTTAGCATTTTGACCCTCAGCTCTAAGTGTTTTTTTTTTTTTCTTTCCTCTTGAGGGCCGTGCAGTATAATCAGAAAGCTAGGATTTACGCACTCAAAACATTCTGAGAACGTGTCATCTTGCACATTACCTTGCTCTACTCTCTGACTGCTCGCTTCTCCTGATAGGTTCCAGGAACTTGATCTGAGTAAGGAGGCCTTTTTCTTCCATGATACCCCAAAGGAGGAAGAGTGGTTTAAAGCTGTATCAGAGAGTCTCCATCCAGATGCCAAGTATGCAAAGGTAAGAGAGGAGTCAGGGACCTTTGAATTTTAGGTTGCCACACAGGGAAATTCTAAGACAATCTTTCACTTTTTCCATAAGCCAGTCCTACTTATCCTGCTATTTCACTTCTAGGTCCTCCGTAAGAGGCACCTGTGGGTGGGAATGGTTCAAGTCTTGGCACTTGCAGGCTGTTTAGGTTGTCACGTACCATGCTAAGTGAGTTGAATGGGTGATTATCCTGGGTCCTAGTGTGGAGAAGGAGATACGTTAACACTGTCCGCCAGCTCTGGGACCACGTTTCCTTTGGGATATTTATTCCTGTTTTCAACTTCTGCTTAATGCTATGACTTGAATGTTTGGCTCTGTGTTTCAGGTGAAGCTCATCCGACTGGTTGGGATTATGCTCCTATTATATGTCAGACAGGAGCATGCAGCACACATCTCAGCAGTGGAAGCTGAGACTGTGGGGACAGGAATCATGGGGCGGATGGTGAGTTCTTGGTGGCATGCTTGGCACACTGAGGGCCCTGGTCCCTAAGGTTTTGACTCCACTTCTCATGATACCTTGACTGCATGTGTCCAGTTTGAGAATGCTAGTATTCCAAGGTGAATTATACCCTCAAGCAGGACTAGACTGAGCAGACCACTTAGAAATCACACTTTAGGGAACTGCCGGCTGATTTGCCCAGCTAGCACAGATCCTTGTGTTCGCTCCACATGAGCACCTCTAGTTTATCCTCCATTTAATCCATGAAATAGGTTGCAGAAACTGTATTGGAAACTATTTTCACAAAGGAAAAGAAGGGATGCTGATGAAGATGTGCATTTTCCTCTTCTTAAGGCTACTGAAGTCCTGCTTTTAAGTTCTACTGCAAGAGCTCAGCTTTCTGTGGAAAACGGAGAGCATGTAGCTCTCTTGTGATTTAGTGGAAAGTGAACTCAGCTTTGTCACGGATTGGCTAGTCATTCTGCCTTTTTGGGCTTGTTTTCTTACCTGTAAAATACAGCCAATGACACTGCTTTACTTACCCCACAGTATTATTATGAAGACTAGTTAAGAGACAACATTTGGAAAGTTTGCGGGTTTAAACGACTGACAGAGTGAAGTTGTGAACTGGATTTCTTTGGGCTCCTTTTCATAGGGTAACAAAGGAGGAGTGGCGATCAGGTTCCAGTTCCACAATACCAGCATCTGTGTTGTGAATTCTCACTTGGCAGCCCACACCGAAGAGTATGAGAGGAGGAACCAGGATTATAAGGACATCTGTTCTCGAATGCAGTTTTGCCAGATTGACCCAAGCCTTCCGCCTCTCACCATCAGCAAGCACGAGTGAGTCTGGGCTTCTACCCCAAACAGGTCACCACTCTCAGCGTGCAGAGTTGTGGGCTCTCTATTTTGTTAGAGAGTTAACTGGGGGAGGCTTCCCACTGCTTGCTGGAGTGGGAACTCTAGTTAGCTCTGAGTTACACGTGGATCACGTCCCTTGGAAATGTTTAGTTTCCTAACTTGCCATCTGGCAGACCTAGAACTGTTCTCAAATCATTTGTCCCTGGAAAATATATAAGATTTATTTTACTGTGGGTCTGCCTTGATACAACATCATAAGGAAAGCAACCGAGAGTGAGCATCTCAATTCCAGGTTTTCAAAGTCTGTTTTAGGATTTTATACATCTGTTCTTTCCAGCAGTGTATGTAATTGAGGATGACTGCATTTGGCTGCCTTCACTTAGTCTTTGGTACCTCAACTTTATAAAGATATCGTTGCAGCTGCTAGGAGCATCTCGTGCTAATTTTTGTCTATCCTTTTCATTTCATTTATCTCTAAAACTTCCTCTGTGTCTACATTTAAGGGATATTAGAATTTCAGACTCGAAAGTAACTTGAAGCTTGTGCCACTTCTTTTATAAAGAGGAAGAAGCCCCCGGGGCAGTGGCGCCTGCCAGGGAGTATACAGAGTCAAGCCTCTCATCCTGCCTGCTGCCATGGTGGAACTCTCTTGAGCTCACTGGTGTCCTAGAAGCTTACAGGATGGCTTTCCCTCTCCAGAAAACCTAGCAGGGAGTGTGTCTTCCATTCTGTTAAACCTGCAGCATCCTAGTTTGTGAGGCTGCAACTTGCATGTCAGTCTGTCTGCTTTTCTTTTGGGGTGTGTATACTGCTGGGTGGATTCTCTAATGACATGGTGCTTGGCTTCTGATAGAGCAGCACTGGACTTTATGGGATGTGCAGTGCCATCTAGGAGCATTTGGTTATCTTTCTCCCCAAAGCATCAGGTGTAAGAAAACACCAGTCACACTCTGCAAAAAGAGCCAGCCAATGCCATGATGGTGGTTAAATCCAGACTCTCCCATAAAGGTTGAGCTTTGTTTTAGAGGAACTCAGGTCTAGAAACAAAGGCCGAGAGAGTGTTTTGTGGACTGGAGTGTGCGTGGAGGCAGAGGCAATGTTATGGCATCATCTAGTTTGAGGTCCCTGGGTGATTGTCACAACTCCCAATACTGGGTCTTTTTGTCTCTTCCCAGGGATGAAGTAAATTATTGTCTTGCTTTTAGATCCTATTAGACTGTCTTTCCAGCCATACAAGAATAAAATAGTCAAGGAGAACTCAAGGCGATTTATAATTAACTTGGACCAAGATAATTGAGTAAGCAGCATGTCAGACATGGTATTAAATTGGATGACAAGAGAGATAGATTTCCTGAGCAGCTGCATTGCTTCCCTACCCAGCTCCCAAGAGGCTGAGCCTCAGGGGCCTTCTGTGAGAAGCCCGCCATATAAGACGGGTAAAGTCCCTGCTAAACCCTGTGACCTTTGTGCTCTGTCCTCACAGTGTGATCTTGTGGCTGGGGGACCTCAACTACAGGATAGAAGAGCTGGATGTGGAAAAAGTGAAAAAGCTCATTGAAGAGAAGGCCTTTCAAACCCTGTATGCATATGACCAGGTACAGATGGCCACCTGTGCCCTCTCCGGCAGCTGCCCCCACACTGTGAGGGCACTGGAAAGCTTGGCTTCCCAACTCTCAGCCTCTTCTTCCTTGGCTTGCGAGGTTTCCCTGAAGAGCCGGTGTCTAGTCATGGCTTTCTTTCACCTGCATTTTCCTCTTCCATAGTGGTCCCTCAATTGGCTCATCCCTAAAGGTACCTGCCTAGTCTCCCTTGGGAGCAGGCTCATGTTCTCTCTCTCTCTACCTGTGTGCATTCATTCGTTCATTCAAGTTGGGACTAAGAGTGTACCAGACTTCTCATACATAAGATACTTGGTTTATTTTATTTTATTTTATTTTATATTTCATTTCTTTTATTATTATATTATATTATATTATACAGGGTCTGGCGGAAGTAACACCTGCTAGAGTGTGGTTGGTAGGGTTATAATATGGGTGTAATAATTTATAGTTTTAATTTGAACATTTCACCTAAAATGTCATGTTGTGCTTGAGTGTGATATGTTATAAAATTATATGCTTATGATTTTGTAATAAAAAGGGAGTGTTCTTTGTGCCAGACCCTGTATTTTATGGATTATACTCTCATAGTTGTCCTTATTTTTCCTCCTGTACTCCCCTCCCCCCAGCACCCCCACTGCCTCAGGCAATCTCCCCACTATTGTTCATGTCCTTGGGTTATGTGTATAAGTTCTTTGGCTACTCCAGTTTCTGTACTGTACTTTACATCCCCATGGCTATTCTGTAACTACCTGTTTGTACTTCTTAACTCTCTCACCTCTTCACCCATTCCCCCACACCCCTCCCATCTGGCAACCATCAAAACACTATCCGTATCCATGAATCTGTCTCTGTTCTTGTTTGTTTAATTTGTTTTTTAGATTCAATTGATTATAGAAATGTATTTGTTACCATTTTATTGTTCATAGTTTTGATCTTTTTCTTAAATAAGTCCCTTTAATGTTTCATTTAATAATGGTTTGGTGATGATGAACTCCTTTAGTTTCTTCTTTCTGGGAAGCTCTTTATCTGCCCTTTGATTCTAAATGATAACTTTGCTGGGTAGAGTAATCTTGGCTGCAGGTGTCTGCTTTTCATGACTTTGAATATTTCTTGCCAATCCCTTCTAGCCTGCAAAGTTTCTTTTGAGAAATCAGCCGACAATCTTATGGGAACTCCCCTGTAGGTAACTAACTGCTTTTCTCTTGCTGCTTTTAAGATTTTCCCTTTATCTTTAACCTTTAGCATTTTAACTGTGATGTGTCTTGGAGTGGGCCACTTTGCATCCATCTTGTTTGGGACTCTTTGTGTTTACTGGACTTGCAGGTAATTTCCTTCACCAAATTAGGGAAGTTATTTTTCATTATTTTTTCAAATAGAGTTCCAATTTCCTGCTCCTTCTGTTTTTCTTCTGACACCCCTGTGATACAAATGTTGGACTTCTTGAAGTTGTCCCATAGGCAGCTTATACTATCCTCATTTTGGGGGGTTCTTTTTTCTTCTTCTTGTTCTGACTGGTTGTTTTTTGGTTCCTTATGTTCCAAATCATTGATTTGATTCCCAGCTTCATCCGCTCTGATGTTGTTTCCCTGTAAATTGTACTTTATTTCAATTAGTGTATCTGTCATTTCTGACTGGATCTTTTTTCCAGTCAGAGGTCCTCACTAAGTTCACTGAGCAAATTTATACCCAGCGTTTTGAACCCTGCATTTGATAAATTGCTTATCTCCATCTTGTTTAGCCCTTTTTTTCTGGAGTTTTAATCTGTTCTTTCATTTGGACTGTGTTTCTTTGCCTCCTCATTTTGGCAGCCTCCCTGTGTTTGTTTCTATGTATTAAGTAGAGCTGCGTTGACTTTAAGTCTTGGTAGTGTAGCCTCATGTAGTAGGTGTCCTGTAGGGTCCAGTGGCACAGCCTCCCCATCACCCAAGCTGGGCACTCAAGGTACGCCTTCTGTGTGGACTGAGTAAACCCTCCTCTTGTAGTTGAGCCTTGGTTGCTGTTGGCAGATCAGTGGGAGGGTGTTACCCAGGCCAGTCAGCTGCAAGGATTGTCTGTGACCACTTACGACAAACCTACACCCTCTGTGGAGGATCAGCTGTGCAGGGGCAGGGTGGTGGTTCTCCAGTGTGGTCTATAGCTGTCCACTGGGTGCACTGGTGGCCCCCACCTGTGTTTTGCCCAGGGCCACCCTACCTGAGCTATAAAGCAATCTGAGATGGCTGCTACTTGTGCTGGGCTTGGAAATTCCCAGGCAAAGCCAAACGGTGAATTTAGGCTGGCTGCTGCTAGTGCTGGGCCTGGGGCTCACTGAGGTCAGCTGTTGCTTGCTCAATAGGATTTAGGAAGTTGTGAAGCATGAACCAACACCAGCCATTCATAAGGAAAAGCAGCTTGGGTGGACCTGTAAGTTGTATGGGGTGGAGTCTCGGGATCTCCAAGGTGGGTCAAACAGTGTTAGCCAAGTTGGTGGAATCTCAGATATGACACCAGCTTGCTGGCTCTGTAGGGGAGGGTTTGGAAAAGGGATGAAGGCCTCTCCTCACCTTGATGCCAGACACTTCAGTTCCTCCCTATATGCCACTGGTGCCTTTCAAGCTGCTACCCTGGTGCTGGAGCTCAGAGGGAGTGAGTCTGAGAAGGTGAGTCTGTATGTGGGTTCTTTAAGAGGAACTACTTGGGGCTCCAGAAGTTTCTTCCACTGACTGAATCCCTGTTGATTTTTGCATCCAGAAGTTGTGGGGACTTAGCTTCCTAGCACCGGAACTCTGGGCTGGGAGGGCCTGGTTCTGAGATTCCTCACTCCCAAGATATCCCTCCTAAATATTTATTCACTACATGTGGGTGAGGGACCAGCCCGTTCCATATCTGTGCCCCTCCTACCAGTCCAGATAGATGTGGTTTTTTTTAATTCTGTAGTTGTCAGACTTCCATTCAACTCGATTTCTGATGGTTCTGAGTGATGGTTGTTCTGTATTTTAGTTGTAATTTTGATGTTGTGTGAAGAGGTGAACCATGTTTGCCTACACTACCATCTTGACCAGAAGTCATGATACTTGGTATATTTTTAATGATTTATTACTTTTTTTGAATGTGCCTCCTGTTCCTCTTTCCTTCTCTTCCTGAGATTTGTCCAGTGTGAATGACAACAACTCTTTCCTGAGTGGCTTTCTTCACTCTCGATGGGAATCAGTTCTATAACCTGCTTTTCTCTTCTGCCATTGTTTGGGTTAGCATTTCTGTATGAGAGCGTGAGCCATTTCACAGGATAAGAGAAGTCAGTTTCTCTCCGACTTTCTTCAGGCTACTCCTCAGTAGATTTAAAAACTGTTCTTGTGATCAGAATTGTTCAGAATGTTAAGGTCCTTTTTCTTTTTAGTCTATATCCCCGCCCCTTTTAATAATCATTAGTCTAAATCTTTGTTATCTTTTTTCCCCAGTGCAGATCAATTGTAGAGGGGAGGAAAGCCCTCAGCTTTATGTCTTTCTCTATGTAATAATCTTTTTATTAACCTATTTTTTCTCTCCAGCTGTTTTCGTTGGTAAATTACTTTTATTCTCTTTAATCTCCATTTCAGCATTAACCCAGTCTGTTCTCTTCTGTAACTGCCTGTTTGTTGCCTCTGTATTCTGGACTAAGGCATTCTAATTTCCCCGGGAGTTTAATATTCATCTTCTCTTGCCTTCTTTTTTGGTCTTTTTTCAAGTAATAGTACCTGTTTTATGTGTTTGCTGCTTTCCAGGTGGTTTTAAGGTCTGTACATACCCACTCAAGGAGCATCAGCGTACCTTAATACCTAAATTTTTATTGTTTCCTGTTGCTTTTTCTTTAATAGTTTATATTAGGAATTCACATTTTGGGGGAATTTGGCAACTATTGCCTTCTATGTTAGATCTGGCAGTTCTTCACCAGTCCGCTTAGTACCGAGCTGGGTGCTGGGGGCATGGAGAGGCAGGAACACTTGTGTTTGTTTCTTGCTGAGAGTGTGATTTGGATGGGGCTCGTAGAATTAGTGCATTAGAAAGGATGCTAGCTCTTATTATAATGTGTCGGGCGCTGTTTTAAGTTGACAGTTCACATTGCCAACAATCCTGTGAAGCAGATTCTATTATGAATCCAAAATTTACAGATGGGGAAACCAAGGCACACAGCTTCTTTCAGTTCATAAACCTAATTGGATAAGCTTCTTTTAAAAGTGGTTTTTAATTTAAATTAATTCATAATTGGTTTGGTATATTTCTACTATATACAGGGTCTGGCCCAAATAATGCCGCTTTTTATTACAAAATGTTTTTACAAAATTACAAAATTATAAGCATGTAATTTGGTAACATAATAATATCACACTCACGCACACCATGTGACATTTTCAGTGAAACGTTCAAGTTAAAATTATACATTATTACACCCATATTATTACCCTACCAACCACATTCGAGCAGGCGTTACTTCTGCCAGACCCTGTATTTCTATATGCATGGAAGCTCCCCTTTGCTTTTTGGACTGCCTCTTTCCAGACTTTTTTCTACGCAGTTTTATCTCTGTGTAGCTGGAACAGCTGTGCTACACAGATGAAGCATTTGTTACCTGGAAGGGGAAAACTCTTGTCTATTGGTAGCTATTCCTCATAGGGACATCTCAGTAAGATGGTACTCAGCCCCTTGGATGTAGGTAACTCTTATATAAGAGCCTTAAAAACTGTACAACAGGCAAAGGAAAGGTTAGCTTGCTCCTATTCCTGGAAGTTAGTTAACTCAACATCTCACAGAGTAGCTTTGTCACGGGTGTAATCTCTTTGGGTTAGGGTTTGAATTTCAAATTGATTTCCTTTTCTCTGCTAATTTACGGTTTGATGTTTTTATTCTGAGATTGTTTTCCTTCCATCCTGTTGTATAGCTAAAAAATCAGGTGGCTGCAAAGGCTGTCTTTGAAGGCTTCACAGAAGGCGAGCTCACGTTCCAGCCTACCTATAAGTACGATACTGGCTCCGACGAGTGGGATACCAGGTAAGAGCCTTGCTTCAGAGGGTGGAGCAAATGGAAACCCTGAAATTGAGGGAAGCACCTGCTCTCATGGGCCTAAAGAAGAAGATAGGTTTACTGTGACTTCTTCCCCATGTTGTTGTGTACTTGGGTTAAACATTTTCTCTCAGTGTCTGCTCATTGAGCAACCTGCCTTCCTCCATATTTTTTTGACTGCCTTTTCCTTTGTTCCTTAATAATTTTTGCAACTGATTTACTTTTATGCTATGCTTAGGGTGATAAGATGATTCAAACTAACTTAGTTTGTACTTGGTCACTGCATAGTAGTTCATATATTTTATTAGTGCCTATGGTATACCAAGCCCTATTCGATACATTTTACTTGTATTATCCCATTTAATATTCTCATTTTATACATCAGGGAACTGAGGCATAGAAAATTTTAAGAGCCTTCCAAGCAGGCAAGTATAGAGCCAGGATTTGAACCTAGGCAATAGGAATTCAGAGCCTATTGTAACCACCATTTCTTAAGAATTGTAGAGTACTTACTGTCAGATTACCTTTTGACTCTTACCTCATCCCCATAGGCTAAAGAGCAGGGAATCATTATGAACAGTGTTTTGGATGGTCCACAGGATACATGTCATCTCTTGGAGTGGCCGAATCACTCCTTCCCCCTCAGGTCACTGCGCTGCCTGGACCGGAAGGCTCTGCCCTGTCATTCCCCAGGGTGCTAGCCAGGCAGTGGGTGCTGTTGTGCCGGTGAGGGTCCCCAGTGTGGACTTTGCATTTCAGTGAGAAGTGTCGTGCTCCTGCTTGGTGTGACCGGATCCTCTGGAAAGGGAAGGACATTACTCAGCTAAGTTACCAAAGCCACATGGCCCTGAAGACCAGTGACCACAAGCCTGTCAGCTCAGAGTTTGACATTGGGGTAGGTGGACCGCTGGTGCCTGCTGTAATCATTCCATAGGGAGTAATAGGTCCTCACAACCAAGACCACTTTTATCTTTCTGGTGTCTTCCTCCCTTGAATGTGATGAAATTCCTTTAAAAATTGTTTTAATTTTAATTTAATTCATAATTTCTTTGGCATACAACCCCTATATGTTTCTATATACATGGAAGGTCCTCTTTACTTTTTAGACTGTATTTTTCCAGACCTTTTTCCATACATTTACAAATGTTTGTCAGTATTCTATATATAACACAGTAGAGGATGTTTTTAGAGGAGTTTTTCCTTTTTTGTAAAAGAGATCATATTATGTATATTGTCCTGAGAACATCTTTTTTCCCCACTATGTCTTAGGAGATCTTTCCATGACACTAAAGGCAAAGCTTCTCTCCTCAACCAGAGACCTTTGATTTTGCGGGATGAGGCCCAGCCAACTGAGCCACACCAGTTGGGGCCCCTCATTATTTTTATTTTAAAAAATATTTATTTGTGTATTTTTTTATCCTCACCTGAGGACATGCTTATTGATTTTAAAGAGAGGGGAAGGAAGGGAGAGAAAGGGAGAGAAACATCGATGTGAGAGAGAAACATGGATTGGTTGCCTCTTGTACATGCCCTGACCAGGGACTGAACCCACAACCCTGGTGTGTGCCCTGATTGGGAATCAAACCTGTGACGTTTTGGTTTACGGGGCAGTGCTCCAACCAACTAAGCCACACTGGCCAGGGTCCTCCTTATTATTCTTAAGGGCTGTAGAATATTCCACAGTGTGAATGAACCATAATGTCTATACTGATGATCATTTAAGTTGTTTCCAAAGTTTTTCTATTATATACAGAGCAATGGTGACCACCCTTCACATATATTTTTGTGTACCAGTGTGAGTTTCTATAGGATGAAATTCCTAGAGGTGAAATTAGTGGTTCAATAAAAAATGTATTTTAAATTTATTAGATTTTGCTAAGTTATCCTACCAACAGTTTTTACCATTTTATACTTCTGCCAACCATGTATGAGCTTATTATCCCACACCCTAGCTAATATTGGGTTTTAGCAATCTTTTAAATTTCTACTAACACAGCGAGACAATAGGAAAAGGTATTCCATCATTTTAGATTACATTTCCCTGGTTACTAGTGAAGTTGAACATCTTTTCATTCCCTATTTGTAGCTCATCTTCAGTGACTTCTGTGTTTCTTTATGTTATCAATTCTCAAGGGTGCCAGTAGAGAGAGGCATATTGGCATCCATGAGGGTATGGGTGGTTTGAAAAAAACCTAATGAATGTTATAATTAAATTTTTATTATTGGGAAGTGACAAAAAGTACATTTATAATTCAAAATACAGAAGGGAAAACCTGACAAAATCTTGGCTGGTGGAGCATAGGTTTAAAAGGCTAGAGAAATGCCTTTTCTTTTTCTAAAAAAAAAAAAAGCTGCTTTAAATCAAAGTACTAGAGAAGTTTCTCACTGCAGGCCTTTTGGCAGCAGCACGCAAAGTTGAATTAGGCACTGAGCATCTCTCTGCTTGGTCCTGAGACCTGGGAGAGCCGCCAACCAGGCTTTCCCTACATCCTCTTTCTGCCTCTGTGAGACTCTTCTATGTTTATTTTTAATTGGGTTCTTTGTTAATTAATTAAATCTATTTAGTCTCACTCTCGGTATTGCTGTCTGTTTCCCCATGCCAGGAATGTCCTCTATACTGAAACAGGGAAAATGGGCATAAGCCATGGTTCTTAGTCGCTGATGTTTCTTTCCAGGTGAGGGTTATAAATGAAGAGCTTTACCGGAAGACCCTGGAGGTGATTGTTCGCTCCCTGGATAAGATGGAGAATGCCAACATTCCTTCTGTGTCCCTCTCCAAGAGAGAGGTAGGAAAGAGACATTAAGAGTGTCAGCATCAGGCTCTTCTATTCATAGAACCTAAATGTTATCTACCAGGGCTCAGAATTCTAAGAGGCACCCATCAGACTAGTGGACTCTAGTCTTCCTTGATAGGCTGCTTCTAGGTAAGGGGAGGCAGATGATGCTAGCTGAGAGGAGAGAGGCTGTTGGTTTAGATTATGTTCATCCCCTGATCTTCTAAACCAGAAGCCTTTAACTTTTTGTGGCTCATATATTTCGCCCACGCATGGGCAGTCTGTGAGTTAAATAATGGCATAGGTGATCCAGAATGTGTTTTGTTTGATTTTAGTAAAACTAGTGTGTGTTCTTTCATTGTGTTTGTCTTCCTACTGATGCTTTGCTTTGAGATTAAATTAAGTCTGAATGTCTTGGGTATGCATGAGTTGATGGTAGGGAAGGCAGTATAGAAGAGCAGTGGGCAGTGGGAGAAGTAAAGTTAGGGCCAAAGGTTTTTCATGAAAGAGCCACAGCATAGATCATTCAGAATGGACAATACCAAGAAGTCAGTCAAATGGGGATTTATGGGGAGAGTATTTTTAACATCTTAGATGTCCAGCTACTTGGAAGGATAAGCTTGGTCTTCATGTTTGGGGTAGAATTTGTGAAGAGTGTTTTGGAAATGGTTTTTGGGTATAGAAAATGTAAACTTTGGTTACTTCAGGAAATTTATTTATAAAACAGCATGAGTTCTTTGAATTTTAGGGTTTCTGGGTTAAACATGGACAACTGGTCTTTAGTGGCAGCGGTGGCCTCCCAGGTAAATACTTAGAGCAGGAATATGATTTGAAAGAGGTGGACCTTCATTTTTTTTCTAGAAAAGGCAAGGATCACCCATCTGGGTATCTGGACAGGTTGCTGAGAAGAGGGCACTGGTCTGACAGGTCCCGGCCTTGTTCCCAGTTCTGTTTTCAGGATGTGAAGTACATGCAGTTGCAGTCGGAATCCTTTACAATTCATAATGGACAAGTTCCCTGTCAGTTTGAATTCATTAACAAACCTGATGAAGAGTCTTACTGTAAGCAGTGGCTGAATGTCAACCCCAGCAGAGGGTTCCTCCTGCCAGGTAAGGCCCCCTGTTTCCAGGCTCCTGGTTACTGGTTGAGGGGACACTCTATCCTATCTTTGCTCATTTTCCAGATACAGGATTTTTGTCTCTAAGTGTTTTGTTGTCTACTTGAAACTTTTTAAAAGTCCT
Organism: Mormoops blainvillei; assembly: GCA_004026545.1. NCBI lineage: Eukaryota > Metazoa > Chordata > Mammalia > Chiroptera > Mormoopidae > Mormoops > Mormoops blainvillei. The sequence continues at coordinate 48,389 of PVJD01004957.1, forward strand.
GTAGATGAATCACCATAAATACAATATAAAATAGTGAAGAGCATGAGTTCCACTTCAGAAGCACTCTCAGTCATGTATTTATTCCATAATTTCACAGAAGGAGAAAACCTGAGATCGCTGTGATTCAGGAGCTGCTGTTAAAAGAACCATTTTCACTGTCTGCCTCATCATAATCAACTCCCAAGTATCTGCTGTTGTGGGGAAAGATAATGGGGTGGTAATCCAAAAATTATGTCTGGCCCTGTAATTTCTCCTTTGCATTCTACGTTGTGCTGTGTGGCGGAGGACAACTCATTGACTGATCGTTTCATGATATTTTCCACTGGATCAGTTGTCTTTATCTGACCTTGCTCAGGGCAAGCTCTTTGATCCGTGCCTTCTTAGTGTATTAATAATTTCTAGATTGAGCCCTGCTACTTAGAGCTTGAATTTTAAATTTTGTAGCAGTTGCCTATTCACATGTTTTTGGTTGTTTTCATATTCCCACTTGGACTATGAACTCTGTTCATGTGTCTCCAGAGTGCTGAGCACAGAAATACTTGTTGGTTGGCTCTTTATTTCCTCTTATTTTCTTTCTCTAACCCTTTAGGCCTGACTCTTTTTCCCCCGTCTATCTTTGTTCCCCCTTTTCTCTTGGCCTCCTACCAGCCAACATTACTTTTCATATTTCTCTTCAGATTCTTCCATTGAGATTGAATTGGAGCTATTTGTAAATAAGACCATGGCTACAAAGCTCAACTCGGGTGAAGACAAAATTGAGGACATTCTCGTTTTGCACTTGGACAGGGGAAAAGATTACTTTTTGTCTGTGTCTGGGAACTACTTGCCCAGCTGTTTCGGAACTCCCCTTCATACATTGTGCTACATGAGGGAGCCAATCTTGGACCTGCCGCTTGAAACTATTAGAGAGCTGGTGAGTTACATGCCACAAGGAAACATCTAGTACTGTGCAGCAGCCACGCCAGTCAGACTTCTCAGGGACCTAAGAATTCTTCAGCCTCCCTAGAGCTGACGTACTGGTTCAGTTATATATTGCTGTGTAACAACCCACCATGAAATTTTAATGGCTGAAAGAAACAAGTTATCTCGTCTTCTGACTCTGAGTTTCCCATGCATTTCTTCTGCTGGCCTTACTTAGGTTCCTTTGTGCAGTTGTAATCAGGTTGTGGCAGGTTTTGAAGCCAGCCCAGATTCCAGAGGCAGGAAAAGACTCCACCACTTGATGGGAACAGCTGCAAAATGTTATAGCCATGCTTTTCAGTCATTCGTACATAGTGCATTAGAAAAACGCAGCCATGGATATGATGACAATGAAGGTTCACTGGCCCATGATCTTACTCCTTTTCTTTTATTGGGGGGGTGCTTTAATCATTGCGTGGTACTATACCATCCCAAACTAAATTTTCTGACACCACAGAGGCTCCTAATGGAGACAGTTCTAATACAAGGGAACTAGTTAGGAGCCTCTTTATGGTAATACATACATATGCTCCTCCCACCCATGCATTTTTTAATTTAGGTACTCTTGAACACCATCCTCTCCATTATATAGATGAAAACAGAGGCCCCATAAGGAGAGCAACTTGTCACAGGTAACATGGCAAATTAACAGTGGACCTGGACCTTGCATTCAGGTTCTGGACTCCCAAGTCTGTGCTCTTTTTCCACTGGACCACGTGGTCTTTTTAGTCCTGACAGTGAAATGATATGGGCAGGGTTTTTTCCCTAAGAAATGTACGCATAGTTCACCTAATTCATTGACACTTCTTGCTATAATCCATTCCCAGTTCTCAAAAATCACCTTTGTACTTTGTGACACCTGATTTCGTTTTTGAAAGTGGAGTGTTTGTTTAGGGGCATTGAAATGCTTCCCTTCTCCCATGGGTTCATTGTCCCCACCTCATCCATTGTCCTGAAGCCAGCCTGGCACAAGTTCCATTGTTGGGGCTTCTTATGCTTTTTACTTCTTTTCAGACTCTGATGCCACTTTGGACTGAAGATGATGGCAGCCAGTTGGAGAACCCCATGGACATCCCCAAAGAACTTTGGATGATGGTTGATTACCTATATCGAAATGCTGTCCAGCAGGTGGGTGATGGTTATGCAGTCAGACCTGATTGAGGCTAGGCTGCCTTGAGAAACAGCACCAGTCCCAGCAGCTTCTGGTGTAAGAAGCTTTTACTCCAGAGAACCTGCGGAAAGCTGTTCTTCCCTCAGGGAGTAAATGAGGGATAAATAGGTTCATGTTTCACACCCTTGTGGGATGGTGATATTACATAGAGCACTTGATTACTCCCAAGGGAAGCAGCCTTGCATAGTTGGTCTTCCCAGTGTAGCATGTACCCTCCCCTGGCCCCTGGGGTTGCCCAGATAGAAAGCCATCTGGAGACTTCTCAGGTTCTTAGCCTGCTATCCTTTTGAGGAGCTCTTCTTAGCTTCTGGGAGTGGGAAGGACTAACTTATTGTCAAGCCAGACAGAGATAGGAGACCAGATGGAATTCCCAGGCCATGAGTCAGGAGGCCTGATTCCTAGAGTGACTTTGGGCAAGCTTCATGAGATCAGGTTGGCCAGTTTCACTGATTCATTTATCTAGATCCCAGGGAGACAGAGCTACATATATTCTTATGATATTCTTTTCACCTTTTACCTTCACATTTATTGAATGTATTACAATGCTCCAAACCTTGTCCTAAGTGTTTTATAGCATTGTCTCATTTAGTTCTCAGAAAGGTTAAATAACTTGGTCAAGGTCCCAAAGCTGATAAATGATCAGGATGGGGATTGGAACCCAGCAAGTCTGGCTATAGAAGTCATATTCTTGCCCTGGCTGGTGTGGCTCAGTGGATTGAGTGCTGACCTGTCAACCAAAGGGTCACAGGTTCAATTCCCAGTCAGGGCCCATGCCTGGGTTGCAGGTCAGGTCCCCAGTAGGGGGTGTGCAAGAGGCAACCATACATTGATGTTTCTCTCCCTCTCTTTCTCCCTCCCTTCCCCTCTCTGTAAAAATAAGTGAATAAACTCTTTTAAAAATTATTGAAAAAAAGAAGTCACATTCTTAAGTACCTTGCTCTTCTACCTTCTCTATGGAGTTCTTAAGTATAACTTTTGAGCACTACATATAATACGGTTATTATTCACACAGTTGGATGGTGTTAAGTCATTTTATAAAACATAAATATAAAGTCTCCTAGGACTACCAGAAATACCTTTATTGCCATAATATTGTTTTCATAAAGCAGTGAGCTGTCTTAGTTTTCTTCATCTTCTAAATGATATAACTTATGCAGATTTTTCTTTTTCTGGTCAATCCCTCAATAATACTGCAGGAAACGTAGCCACTTTTAAAGTTTTCCCTTATGTTGGATCTTACTGTTGTGTATAGTATGCCCTACCCATAGTTTTATAATAGATATCTTATCATTCTAAAGACCTGTTGTGGGAACATGCCTGGGAAGGCCTGCGAGATGAATTTAGCCACACCAGCCTAAAGAAGGTCGTCTACAAGGGTGATTCAGAGGCCTCACTACACTGCTTCTTTTCGTTCTCTGCTGGCAATTATATCTCTAGGTTAGGAAATCATTGCTGATTTTCTGAGAATATAATTACTTTGCAACTTTCTTCCCTTTTACAGGAAGATCTGTTTCAACAGCCAGGACTGCGGTTGGAATTTGAGAAAATCAGGGACTGTTTGGATACTGGAATGATTGATACCCTCAATGTCCTCTGTATCCTTTGTGTGTGTGTGTGTGTGTGTGTGTGTGTGTGTAAGAGAGGTAAGAGAAAAGAAAGAATAATAGTTTAAGGCTCAAAATCAGATATTGTGCCCTCTGCTATCAAAGTTTGCATACAGAAGACTTTACAACTTTAAGCAACCAATACAGTAGGAGCTCAGGAGGGCCCAGCTAAGCTGACAAACAGCTTGGCCCCTTTGAGCTATCAGGCAGGCAGCACTTCTGGCGTGGGCTCACTCCTGGGCCTTTTCCTAATCATGAGCGGCAGCATCACCTGTTCCTTAACGATGGGCCAAAAGCCGCTAGCAATCATTCGGTAGCTGAAGCCTTGCTGCTTTTCCTGGAGAGCCTGCCAGAGCCTGTCATCTGTTACAGCGCCTATCATAACTGCTTGGAGTGTTCTGGCAACTACACGGCAAGTAAACAGGTGAGGGGAAGCGTTGAGTATCAGCATATACATGTTGTAGCCCCCAGGCTTCATGGGGCCTAAAGGAACAGAGTAGTCACAGCCTGTCACACGAAGTGTCTTAGAAACTCAGCTCCTGTATCTTTCCTTCCCAAACCTGTTTTTCCTCTCACGTTCCTTTTTTATTTTAATGGCATCACACTTAATTGCAGTGACTCAACCCAGAAACCTGAGTCATTTCTGACTCCTCCACTTCTCATCTCCCACATGCCCAGTCCCCCTTGATCTATCACCCGTCTTTTTTTCTTCCATTCTTGTTCCACTTTCCTTGGTTCAAGGATCTGCATTCTGTCTCTCCCTCTGCTGATTTGTTTTGAATACTGCCATTAGATTGCATTCTAAAACTCTCATCATGTTACTGTTGGTCAAAGATCATACTTGGCTTTCCATTGCCAATTAATGATTATCTTAAATATTCAGGACATCCTATGATCTACTGTACTTGCTCACATATATAACAGGCCATAGCAGAATAATCTAGAAAACTTGATAATATTACAGGTCCTTGAGCCTCATCCCACATCCACTGAATCAGAATCTCTTTTGGAATATATTTTGTGCACCCTTCCTAACTGATTCTGTTATACAGATAGCTGGAGTACTCGTTGAATTCTAGCCTGATCCCATCCAGGCTTAGCACCTGTTTAGTCATGCTTCTGCCAACAGTGACTTCTCACAATGTGTTCTATCTCCTTATCTCACTGTTTTCCTTCTCTTCCCTTGTTTTGCACTTTTCCCCCACTCTAAATACCCTAGTCCTTACCTCTGCAAGTCCAATCTTGTCTTATATTCAAGACTCGACTAAAATGTCTTCTATTCCCTTGTCTTTGGAGAGCACTTAGAAGTTTGACCTCTAAATTCATGTAACACTTGATCTGTGCTTCTATTTTGGCACTTGTGCCAAATGATAAGTAATAAAGGTTTTCTGTGCACAGTTTTACTAAAGTACTTGGATCATGTTCTCAGTTCCTGGAATATAGCAGGCACTAGACAAATAATTGGATGAATGAAAAGACAAATCCCATTTCTCTTTCAGGTCATTTCTGCTCTCCCCACATTCCACAGAAATGTCTTCTACTACTTGATGGCGTTTTTGCAAGAACTGCTGAAATATTCGGAAAAAAATCATTTGGATCAGAATATTCTAGGTAAGCATCCAAGTGCCTGTGGAAAGCATCTCTGCAAACTGAGAGACTCATGAGAAATATGGTTGAGGGAGGTCCTAACTCCACTGTAATAAAACCTGGGTACAGTTTACCCTCAAACAGATTTTAAAGCAGAAAAGTTGCTTTGGCGCACCCTCCCCCACTCCTAATGACACAAAGAATTAGTACCGTCTTTTGCTGAATCATTTGTTTTCTGTGTCTTTCATGCAGCTAGCATATTTGGCAGCTTACTGCTTCGAAACCCAGCTGGTCACCAAAAGCTTGAAATGGCAGAGAAGAAGAAGGCTCAAGAATTTATTCACCAGTTTCTCTGCAACTCAGCCTGAGCCTCTGTCTCTTCTCCTGTTTCACCTGAGCCAGCCAATTACCATTCCTACCTGTTTCAGTTCAAGAGTGACCTTAAAAGGATGTGAGGCCACATGGAAGCAAAGAGTGGCAACTGCCTGTTTCCTGAGTCCAGGCCATTTTCCCCTATCATGGCTGTCACACTCAATGCTGCTGTGAGTTGTGAGGACATGAGGAGAAATCCACCACAATAAAACTGACATTCAATGTTCAACTTTAGTTAATTTAACACAGATAGATCTCTATTTTAAAAAAAATTTTAAAGATGTTTAAATAACTGTACTTCTTGTGCTCACTCAGCCTGTCTCCTGGGTATAGTCGGAGCCTGAGCTGAGCTCCCCATGATCAGATATTTGAACACACTTTGGAACTGAAGAGTATGAACAGCAAGAATGAGTTGAACAGCAAGAATGCAAGTGGCAGCTGCTGGATAAATAGGCCACAGCCACCCCCAGACACTTCCAGCACTCTGAGGACACATTTATATGCATATGCAAACCCTATCCTCTTTCCTCCTCACCTGTGGCACAACAACTCTGGGGTGGCCACTCAGCCTCTGAGGTCAATACAGTGTCTTGAAAATGAACATGCTGAAGAAATTGGTGTTCTGGTTAAACAAGTGGGATTTTCTGGGCCAGCAAACCCTCCAACCTGTATATGATGCATCCCCTCTCTCATATGTATAATATATTTTAATGATAAATGTATTTTTAACAGCGGTTGTTTGTATGTTTTTCTCTTAAGAGATGGCAGCTCTCTGCAGCTGGACCTTTGCCACTTAAGCATTGGGGCAGATGGTCAGGGGCTAAAGAGGTATTTGCCTGGCATTTGGTGGGTACAGTCACTACTCACATTTTTCAGTTAAGAGATGGTACAGGCATGGCCTGAATCCCTTGATCCCTGACCTAGTTAGTCTCTGGGAGTTGTTGCACTTTGAATATTCCATAGGAGTAGCTTAGGGGAAAAACAGGAGGTGGCTGCTGGGAGGTTCTAACAGCTAGATCTTCCAGGGATTTAGAAAAGACAGAAGCATAATGAAGGCACAATCATAATTGCTTCTTGGGGCCTGGAACACCACTACTTGGAAGAAATGTAAAAATGTGATTTAAAATAGTTACGGGTCAGTCGCATGACAATGTGAACGGTTAAAGAAAGGGAATGGCCAGTAGGTGGCGTACACTGGCTCCTGCGCGAGTCCGGTTAAGAGCAAACAATCCTCAGCAGGGGGAAAAGTTGAGACAGACAGCTGGGCAGGAGGGAATTGCGCTTCTTCTGAGAGCGTATGAGATAGGCAAGAGGCGGCAGCGAGCTCTGGCTGGTCTTGGCTACTCCCTAGTTCTGCAACGTGGGTTCAATCTTCCTTTCTCGGACTCTCCTACCTATTTTAATTAACTCCGATGGGTGATGAGGGGAAGTTGGGGCCACAGAGAAATGGCGGGAGTGTCCCAGCCTGACTTGGGATGACTGTGGCCCTCTCCGTTGCGGTTGTGGCTGCCATGGCGAAGGCGGCCAGTGCAAGCCGGATTGAGACTACTTTGGATTAATGCAGGGATTTGGATCCCCTTTCCAAGTCGCGCCGGCTACCGGCGGGCGACAGGAGCGGCGTGGGCTTTCCTGCGCTGGGATAACGCCCTGCCTGTCTGCTTCTCTTGGTGCCCCGTCCCTCCCGCTCGCCAATTGGAGGTTCGAGCTCAGCCCCTGCACCCTCTAAGCCAACCAGAAGCGTCAGGGAGAAGCGGAACCGGTATCTCCTTTTTCCTCCGGAAAGCGGAAGCGGAAGTGACGTTCGGGGAAGGTGGGGGCAATCATGGTGCCGCTGGGGAGGGGAGAAGCTGCCGCTGCCGCCGTTGCCGGGAGCCGCGGAGGTAAAAGGCGAAACTAGACACGGCTTGGGCTGGGGACTTCCCTGGGGGGCGCGGGACTTAGGCTCCCTCCTGAAGCATTTCCCAGCAGAGACCCCAGTCCGGTCACCATAGGGACCCCACCCCTCCTCCGTTTCCATGGGAATGGGTATCCAGTCCCCCTCCCCTGTTTCCATGGAGACCCGGACGGACCCTGCCCCTCATCGCCAGGCTTGGAGCCCCCCAACCTGTCTTCAGTTTTTCTGTGTAGCCCAGGTTGGGAGCTGTCCCAGACAGGCTCCTTTGCCAGCCTTCTCTCAGGGTTGCTCTGTTCGTACTTCTCGTTTGCCATCCTCAAACCTCCTGATCGTGTTTGTTTCGGACAGTTGGTCTCCACGTTGCCGCCGATGGTGCCTGGGCAGCCCAGTGGGGCCCTGGGTGCTCCTCTCTCTCCTCGCAGATGCAGCGAAATGTGCATCTGCCGGGTTGCGTAAGCGAGAGCAAGGGGTCGGGCGGGTTCTTCCCGGATCTGATCTCTTGGCCTGTCTCTGGTAACTATGTCTCTGTCTAGCCGCCCCACTACGTAAAAGGTTCACTTTCCAATCCGGAGCAGAAGAGAAAGATAAAATGCAAATGCAGACTGAAAACTAAAAGTGATGTGGTTATTTTAAAATTCTTTGTTCTGCCTGCCAAACCCACATTTGTAGAACCTCTGTGTTTGCAGGTAAATAAATCAATATTCCAAAACAAGAAACTTCAAATTTGGTATTTTTCCCAAGGGAGCATGTCTTCCCAAGGGAGTGTGTCTGTAGGTCTTTCATTCATTTAGCTGATTCTCCTGAACTCTTAGTGTCAGTGTACTGTCCTAGGGACACTGGAAACAAAAATAAGACTCATCATTCCCTCACTGCAGAGAGCACACTATATCAGCATGGCTTCTGCTGGTTACCAGATTGTTTTAGGAGATAAACAGATAAAATGGGTTTCATTAGATATGGCTGATGAGGGATCAGCCCCCCTACCCAGAATCTGAAACATCTGTTCTGGGAAGGAGAAATGAATTCACACTTGTTTCCTCTCCTATTGCTTTAATGTACATTATCTCTTTCACTGCACATAACAACTTTGAGAGAACAGGAATTACCAGTCCCACCATATGCATAATAAAAATGAGGCACAGAAAATTTCCCCAAGTAGTAAGTGGCAAAGATAGAATTTGTAGGTAGGTGACCCTGTCTTCCAAACTCTGTTCCCTCCACCATAGACTGTACTGCTTCATGGTCTGATTGTGGGGCTATATTTGAGTGAGGTTTCCTTACTTTTAAGATTCATAGCTACTCAGACTTGTTGCCCTGTTATCCCCTTTAATTATTTTTACCAGCCTTCAAATTGTTTGGCTGTAAGGCACATTTGGAAGGTCTTGTGAACTGCTGTTTATTACTTCAGTTTTTTAAAAAGGCATTACTTTTAAAATGACTTAATGACTTCAAAGTAAATCTTAAAAATTATTCCCAGGGAAGGTGATTTTTCATTTACTTTGACCTGCCCTTGAAATGCGGGGGGAAAATAACCCTGTAGTTTCTGAGAAGTTCCCAAGGTCCTGTGGTATGGCTCTAACTCTGGCTTTGTTTTGTTGCAGATAGGTCATTACCTTTCCATTTCTCACAATTGGGCTGAGCACAATTGAACCATGGGGGAACACAGTCCAGACAACAACATCATCTACTTTGAGGCAGAGGAAGATGAGCTGGCCCCCGATGATAAGATGCTCAGGTTTGTGGATAGAAACGGACTGGTGCCTTCCTCATCTGGAACTGTTTATGATAGGACAACTGTTCTTATTGAGCAGGACCCTGGCACTTTGGAGGATGAAGATGACGATGGACAGTGTGGAGAACACTTGCCTTTTCTAGTAGGGGGTGAAGAGGGCTTTCATCTAATAGATCACGAAGCAATGTCCCAGGGTTATGTGCAACACATTATCTCGCCAGATCAGATTCATTTAACAATAAACCCTGGTTCCACACCCATGCCAAGAAATATCGAAGGTGCAACCCTCACTCTGCAATCGGAATGTCCAGAAACGAAACGTAAAGAAGTAAGTAAAACAGTGGGTGAGAGCTCAGTTTGGCTTTTGGAATGTCCTTACACAATTCTTGTTGGCAGTTTTAGCTGGGGATGTAAAGGAGTCCCTGGAATTAGGACCTACAAGGGCTTTGCTTGTCAGTGATACATACGGTTCACGTTTTGTTGTGACTGCTTTCTGGAACTTTTCGTTTGTAAGGCTACATTGAAATTTGGGAACCCTAAATTATAATTTTTCATATTTTCCTCGCCAAGTCATAAATGAAATAGAAATGTCCCTGAGGTCAGTTTATATTTCCGATGCCGAAATGACTAGATTTGGCTTACCTCTGGGTTGTATGTAAATAATTTGTTTTGGAGATGAGTATCTGCGGAAAAAGCTTTTTTTAGTGAATATTTAATGAATAATAAAGGCTAGCTTTCATATATATATATATATATACACACACACACACACACATACATACATATATATATATATATATTTTTTTTAATTTATTCTTAGAGGGGAAGGGAAGGAGAAAGAGAGGGAGAGAAACATCAATGGTTGCCTCTCACATGCCCCTTACTGGGGACCTGGCCTGCAACCCAGGCATGTGCCCTGACTGGGAATCGAACCAGCGACCCTTTGCTTCGCAGGCCGGCACTCAGTCCACTGAGCCACACCAGCCAGGGCAAGGCTAGCTTTCTTTACTAAGAAATTCACACAAGAGACACTGTAGAGCAGGTTATCTAAAGTAAGTTTTCATGCTTATATTTAGCTAATGTGAGTAAGATAATGCATGTCACAGTGCTTTGAAAACAAACTGGGAAGCATTGTACTAGTGGTGATTATTAGAATAAAAGATGTGGTTTAAAGGTAATGATATACATTATCCAAGAACTAATTGAAGGTCAATTAGAAAAATATTGCAGATCACTGGTAGTTGCAATGCCAGGGACTAAATATAAAATGTTCCCAGACAGACATAGGATAAATTGGCAAATAGTTTTTTCTTGTAATTAAAGTCTCAAAACTGGGGAGTTTTATTATTCGTGGCATATGGCTTTTCCTTTGCTAGCCTTAAGGTCTCAGAGCTGGAGGAAGCCCTAAAGAGACCATCTTGTCCTACCTCCCTACCCGATGCAGGAATCTCTGTAGCATCTCTGACATCAGTTCATCTGGTCTCTGCTTGAACACTTCCAGAATGATGAGAAGACAGTGTTTCACAGCTCAGCCTAATAGATTTGTTGGCCAGCTCTGATTGTTAGAAAGCTTTTCCTTGTATAGAGCCAAAATCTGCCTTCCTGCAGTTGCTGCCCACTCTTTCTAGCTCTACCTTCCTGACCAACAGCCAGTTAAACCTTCCTGTCGTGGGACAGCCCATCAGATACATGAAGATCATGGGTTTCTCTTCATCTTCACCTCTACAGGCTAAACACCTCCATTTATTTAAATACTCCCCTCATTGCTCATCAACTGAGTCACCTTTGATTGTATGAATTCTAGTTTTCCAAATACCTCTTAACACTCATAATTAAGCACAATTTCACAATTGTAAGTCAACTAGCACTGAAAGCTGTGTGACTTTTATCTCTTAATCTGGACACTATACTACAACTACTATACAGTCTGCATTTTATTAGCCATGACATCATACTCCCAGCTTGTACTTGGAAACCTCCAGAATAGTGGTTCTTAATTGGGACGATTCTGTCCCCAGGAGATATTTGGGTATGTCTGGAGACATTTTTGGTTGTCATATGGGGGAAGTGCTACTGGAATTCAGTAAGTAGAGGCCAAAGGTTAAACATTCTGTAAATAGAGGCCAAAGGTTAAACATTCTACAGTGCCCCTACAACAAAGAATTGTGTGGCCCAAAGTGTCTATTGGCCATGTTCCAATAAAACTTAATTTACAAAATGGGCAGTGGGCTGGATTTGGCCCACTGGCTGTAACATGTCTACCCCTGAACTAAAACATAGCGAGTAGAAGATAAAGATGGAAAGATAGTAGCCCTGGCGGGTGTGGCTCTGTGGATTGAGTGCCAGCCTGTAAACCAAAGGGTTGTCGGTTTGATTCCCAGTCAGGGCACATACCTGGGTTGCAGGCCAGATCCCCAGTAGGGGTCACTCAAGAGGCAACCACAGACTGATGTTTCTCTCCCTCTCTTTCTCCCTCCCTTCTCTTATCTAAAAATAAATAAATAAAATCTTTAAAAAAAAAAAAAAGATGGAAAGATAGCAGAGATCCAGACCGGGAAGGCAGTGATAGAATGATAAGGAGTTTGGACTGTATTCTGGAACTGGTGGGAAACCATTGAAAGTGTCTGAGCCAAGGAATGATGTGGTTAGAGAAGCCTTTTAGCAAGATTGCTCTGAAAGCAGTGGTAGCTTGATTGTCCAGTTAGGACATAGTTGTAGTTTAGGTTTGGGGTTTCATGTGAGTCTGATGAAAGATAGTAGCTTTGCACGTGGAAAAAATCCTGAACTTTTCTTGAAGTATAAGAGAACTTGGTATGTTATTAGAGTGTGAAGAATGAGCCATAAATTGGTTATGACTCAAAGGATTCATTCAGTTTTCCAGTGTGTTGACTTCTGTCATAGCACAGGGGCCACACAGATGATTGGCAGAACTTCAAGTCTAGCTAATGAGCTAAGTGGTTAGTGTCAACCGTGATAGGTACTTTAACAGAGGCATATTCACAGTGCCGTGTGCATGCTGAGAAGGCAACCGACTTTGCCGCTCTCCTCACCCTCTGGGGATGGCAATTCCATAACAGAAAGCAAGAAGACAAGAAGAGGAGAAAGTTTGGTGGGGAAATTGATAAGCTTGGTTTGAGTATGTTGAATGCATAGTCCTTGGAGGAAAGTAAAGTGGACAAGTTGAGAAACCCATTGGAAATGTGAATCTGAAGTCGAGGAAATGGCTTGGGATTAAAAATGTGGATCCATGATGGGTCAGTACATCAAACTGTTGGCCGTTTACTCAAGGGAGAAGTAAGAGCTGACCTGAGAATTTAAGAGTTAGAAAGAGGAACCATAGATCACATAAAGAGATGGGTGGAATTCAGTGTTGTGGAAGGTGAGGAAAGAGTTTCAAGAAGTGTGACTATTTCTTTGTGACCCTGAAGAGAGATTGAGGGACCCAAGAGAAGCCATTAGTTCTATCTGTGCAGTTGATTGCATCATGAGAAGACATTCAGTATACTTGGAAAAGTGAGTAGGTGGTGAGGAAACAGGAGGCAGGAAGTGTCGAGTTGTCAAGTTTCTTTTTTTTTTTTTTTTAAGATTTTATTTATTTATTTTTAGAGAGGGGGAAGGGAGGCAGAAAGAGAGGGAGAGAAACATCAATGTGTGGTTGCCTCTTGTGCGCCCCCGACTGGGGACCTGGCCTGCAACCCAGGCATGTGTCCTGACTGGGAATCGAACTAGCGACCCCTTGCTTCACAGTCTGGCGCTCAGTCCACTGAGCCACACCAGCCAGGGCTCTGTCTTTTTTTTTTTAATATATGGTAGTTGGAGGAAGAAGAGTGATAAGGCAGTAGTAACTCAAAGGAATTGAATCATTTTTTAGCACAGAAAATCTGAACCTAGCTTTGGGGGGATGTTAATGATTGCTAGTGAAAGTGTTTCAAGAGCAAATGTTAGGGAAACATTAAGTTAAATCAGGACAGAGGTTTGTTTATTACAGGGTTCCTCAGAGCTTTTGATGTGCTAATAGCTAAGACAGAAGAAAAGGCAGAATTCTCCAGATGTTTTGAACTTGGGAAACCATTTTTGAGTCTCATTTTCAGGGTCAGTGTTTTGTGGAACACATTTTGGGATATGCTGATGTAGGCAGAAGAGGACGTGGTAGGGACGGAACGATTACGCAATCAGTGATACTAGCTGTCACCGTTCTACTTTGTACTACTTACTTGCAAGGCTGAGTTACCGTTCATGTCTTCAGGTCCCTGATAATGTTGAGTAGGACAAGATCGAGAGTCCTGCGAGCACCTTGTTCTCTGTTGTGGATTTAGCTCAGAGGACTTTCCTCCCGACACATTTTTTCGTTCTTTTGTTTGTTTTTTTAATTGTTCTATACAATTGTCCCAGTTTTCCCCCTGTTGCTCTCCCCGTCCCGACATTTTTTCATTCCGTCCATGAGACCAACATGGAAGATTCTATAAACTCTTTTTGAAATCATGAGGTGTAGGGTTGGTTGAGGATTGAGAGAGAAGAAGCAGTGGCTTTTAGTCTCTTAAAGTGTTGCCAAATGACTAGCCATTCAAGAGACCTGCCTTCCTGAAGCACCATCTTATCTTAGCTTTTGCTTTGACAGTGATTTTATTTTTTTGGCATTTAAATCCATTTGGAAAGGCCAGTGTTTATGACTGTTTGATAATACTCTTCCTGATTTCTTTACTTTTCCTCCCCTCTTTTTAAAAAAAAATAAGAGAAAGTTTATTTAGAAAGTCCTAGAGATAGAAAAAGTGGGCTGTGGAAGAAATGGGCTCAGGAAAGGAGTTAAAGAGGCAAAAGAAAGGGCCCTTGGAGCTTAGGAGAGAGAAGGGTAAAGGTCCTGCGCCTGGGGAGGGGGGAGGGGGAGGGGGGAGGGGAGGGATAGGTGCAGGCAAGCTCCTGGCGGGGAGAGTGCCCCCTCCCCTCCCCTTTTAAACTTAGTCTTTTTCCTCCAGCTCCTATTCCCAGGTGTTACTCTTGAGAAATCAAACCATTTGAAAACTAGTTAGTCTTCTTGGCTTCTTAAGCAGCTTATTTTCTGAGTCAGATTTTAGCCTGAATTTCCTGTTTACCCCTGATTGTTCCATTGCTTTCTATAGTATGTGGTTGGGTTACTTATTACAGTCACGGGTGGCATAAAAACATTTGTCAAGATGAACCTGTCAACAATGGACCCACATACAACGGTGGTTCCATAAGATCATAATGGAACTGAAAAAGCCTTACCGTCTAGTGATGTCCTAGCCGTGGTAACATCATAGCCGTGGTGACGTCATAGCGCAATGCACCAGGCACGTGTCTGTGGCGTTGCTGGAGTAGGCAGACCTGTGCTGCCAGCTTTATGAAGGCACAGCACATGCAGTGGGTGTACAGTCTGTAGTGCTTGGTAATAATAAACAACTACATTACTGGTTTATGCATTTACTGTACTACTATACTGTACTTCTATCATTATTTTAGAGTGTATTCTTTCTACTAAAACAAACAAACAAACGAAAGTTTTCTACAAACAGTATGCTGCGTTTGGCTGGCAGCAGCCTCACACATCTCATGTTTACCTTGTATCTTGATTATATCACTTTCTCTTGTGCTTGATTTAATCTCATGTTGTTTTGTGCAGTGACATGCTGTACAGGCTTATAGCCTGGGAGTGATGGGCTGCACCATCCAGCCTAGGTGTGCAGTAGGCTAGAACCATCTAGGTTTGTGTGAGTGCGTTCAGCGACCTTTGCCAACAGAGAAATTGCCTAAGGACGCATTTCTCAGAATGTATCTCTGCCATTAAGCGGCACATGAGGGCACTTCATTGTTTCTTCCTTGTGCTCGCCTTGAGCAGAAAGAAACCCACCAGAACCTGGCTGCGGATACTGTCTTTTCCTTCCCCAGGGACACTGGTCATTCTGACTCTAATTTCATGTATCTTATTCTCACACTTACTGTTTTACTACTGCCTACCTGTTGATTTGGTAGCTTTGAAAAATTTCCAGTCAAATATTATCATTCTGCTCAAGGTCAGCGTTCTTAAGAGTGGCACCTTGAATGGCTTCCTACTCCAGGCTTCTAAGAAGCTGTGTTTTCTTTAGGTGGTCCATGCGGTCCATGGTTTCCCATGTTTGTACCTGTGCCCTTCCTGAGAACCTGCCACGACTGTTGCATTACCTGTTCATGCATCTTTCTTTGAAACACGTTGGTGAAAATGTACACCCTATCTGTTGTAGCACTGCACCCCCCAGCCTCCCCACCCCTGTGGCGAACTAACTGTGTCATATTTGTGCTGAATAGTTGGCCAAGAAGTATGAAGAAAGCCAGCAATCATATACTAAATATGCTCTTCGTGTACCAAAGTATTCCACTGCATTGACTGAGAAGGAATATCCTTTTCTACCAAGACCGCAGTTACAGTGATGCTTTATGAATTAGGCTGCTTGCTATATTGGTTAGTGACAAGAGGAGACTTATTATTTTTAGTGTGACAAATTCTAAGTATAAGAGAAAGGGACGATATTTGTCTTCACTGTTTTGGAACCTTTCTGCAGTGAGCCTTTTACTTTGGGAGACCTATTTCCAGTCTCATTCCTCATTATCAGCCCCCCAGGCCGTGGGATGATCTACTGAAACAAACCAGGATGGTACCGACTTTCCCAAGGGGAACCGCCCACTTCCAGTCTCTGCATATTATCATTATGTTTCTTTACAGGCTCCTTCCAAACTCCCACAGAATTGTCATTCAGAACTAGGACAGACAGAGACTGTTTTTGCTTGAAATTTTTGTGTTTAGCATTCATTCACTCTTTTTCCAAGCTTTTACTTATTGAGCATCTACTTTTGTCAAATATCAGGGAAGAGATAGTTCCTGCTCCGAGGGCTTGGAATCCAGTATGGAGAGTGCTAGAAGGTGTATGTGCAAGGTCCTGTAGCATTTTCCCTTTACCTCCAGATGAAGCCATTGTAGCTCGTCCCCAGCATGCCTGCATGTGTGTTACAAAGCTCTCCGTGACCATCAGCATTTCCCTCACTAGGTTTGCCACCCTCGAAAAGGGACAAGGGTCGTTTGTGTACATAGCAGTTTTCCAAGATGGTGCTGTGGAATTAACAGGTCTCAGGTTTACATTTTATACAGGCTGTACCGATTCTGTATTGCTGAAATTTTACTGTTGTAGAACTCTGGAGAAAGAACGCGTGTTTTCATGTCTTTCTCTTATTTAAACCAAGCTTATTCTTAAAATTGTTTCTTCTGTGATTTGCACAGTGATAATTTAGACATAGACTCCATCTTCGTTTTGGTATATACTATATAGCCTTGAGCAAGTTGCTCTGTTACCACTTTTGTAAAATTGAAATAAAAATATTTCATTGCATTTTGTGAAGATGAAATGAGATTTATTCATATATAAATATACAGCCCTCTAAGTGTTCAACATTTAGCATAATGTCTGGTGTTTCGTGGTTGTTCAGTAAATGTTCATTTACTTCTCTTTCTTGTAGGCCCACGTGGTTCTTGAAGGAGGTATGGAGGTAATCTCCAGTTTAAGAAGAGTTCACAATGGTCTTTGTTAGGAGCCCTTAGGGAAGCATTTTCTCCTTAAAATAAGGTTTTAAATTGTGGATGGGTTCCAGGACAGCCTACAGAAGTCCCGGTAATTCCTAATTAGCTGAACTGTCATATTGATACCACTACAGAATGCGAACCACCATTTATGATCACATTTTGAAATGAGAACAGGGTTGGAGTCCTACTGCAGGGGTTCTGTGAACACCAGCCCTTGCCCCACATGATCTTCTGCTCACCTGCTCGGCTCCCTTTTAGCTCCAGGCCACTGAAAGTTACTCCATGGTGGGCACTTGGGGCACCAGGCAAAGCTGCGGTTCTTAGAGCTGAAGAATGAGGACTCCTTACCACGCTGGCAGTGGCAGTGGTGAGAGGGTGCGCCGGCTAACATCGTTTGAGTGCCTGCTCTGTGCTAGTCTCTGTGTCAGCGGCTTTAATGTGATTTTGTACTTAAGTTTCATAGCAATCTTATAAAGTAAGTACTATTGACCCTCATTTTACAGATGAAAAAACTGAGGCTTAGGAACATTCCTTAGCAAGTGGTAGAACTGAGATTTGAACTGAGGACTTTGGATGCCAAAACCTATACTTTTCTATCATAGCACACTATTTTTGCAAAGATGGGGAGAACGGGACACTGAGACCTGTTAGCTGTGAAAAAGACTGAGAAATGAGGGGCAGCAGGATGCCAATAGTTCTGTAAGGATATAATGTTGAGGAGTGGGAACAGCTAATGAGTTTAGTTCTGGTGGTGGCCAGTGGAAGGCCTGGTAAAGAAATGAGTCCAGTTCACGGTTCTTCTGCTTCTCCTTTGAGCCCTGTGGTTGCGCATTATGAATAGAACAAATGAGATCAGTGCCAGCACAGGAGCAGAGTTGGTATTAGGGAGAGGGAAGGGGAAGTCCCTAGTGATGGGGAGGAAAGGGCAGCTCCTGCAGCCGCAACATCCCGGCCAGTCATTTATTTGTAAGGATGTTCACATGCTGGGCGCTCAGAGGCAGAGACTCTCGTTCCTAGCATGGGACTGTTAATGTGTGTAGAGTCTCATTCGCTCAGACTCGTTTCTTTTTCCTCCAGCAGAAACCCAACCTTTTTTCTTTTCTGAATTTTTAAAAGTTTTTGTCTCCTGGAATTCCAGGGTTTAATTTTCTAATTTTTGCTTATTTCATTCACCTTTTTTCTGCTTCCATTAACTTAACAAGGCAGTCATCATTGTTAAATATTTCTCTGTTCTGGAACTCCGTAGAACACTTTGTAAAGCATCATCAGGTCTCTGAAAGCTCAGGCTTCCTGCCCACTGCTAGCATCGGACTCCATCCTCAGTGTCTAACCTGGGCTCTTTCTGGACTTTTTAACCTAGCAATCAACAGCTGCTTTTTGAGACTACACAGGAAAATTAAAGTGATGCAGTTTGTAAGCTCTTCTGGAAAAACATTTTATTATCCCGTGGAATCACCAGGGACATTATGTCTGTATTACATATACTCTAATTAATTTTGATCGGCATATTAATTATGAGTCACCTCACCCTCAAGTTCTTTGAATTTAACTTGGGCATCACCTCCTTCAAGAAGCTTTTCTTAGTCATCCCCAAGTCTAAGCTAAATACTTTTTCTCTACATTTCTCTATATTTTGGCATCCATTATCAGCACAACTTCTTGTACTATCTTGCTCTTGTCTGTTTATTTGTTTGATTTTCCTCTTCACTTTGAGCTCCTAGTACCTGGGACAGTATTATGTTCCCTGGAACATAATTTTTTGAATCCATGCATACATGATAAACCTTAATTGTATTTAAATGTACCACATGTTGTAATAGCTCCTTATTGTAACCAGGAGAACTTACGTTGCTTTTTGTAACTTCCCATTCTGATCCAGTTTGAGAGGTTTAGTTTTTCCTTTTTGTGAAATGTGGTGCCGTTTAAAATGATTCTGCAAGACAGAAGAGCAACTTCCACTTGCTGTCTCCCTCCAAATGGGGTGAGAGATTACTTGTTTATTTAGCATATCAGAAGGGAGCAGGCATTTGCTTTTGACAGTCAACCATCTCTCCCACCTCTAATTTATTTATGTATGTATGTATTTATTTTTTAATTCTCACCCCAGGATATGTTCATTGGTCCCAGAGAGAGAGAGAGAGGAAGGGAGAGAGAGGGAGAGAGAGAGAAACATCAATGTGAGAGAGAAACATGGATCGGCTGCCTCCCGTATGCGCCCCGACTGGGAATTGAACCCGCAACCTAGGTATGTGCCCTGACCGGGAATCAAACCTGCAATTTTTGGTGTATGGGACAATGCTCCAACCAACTGAGCCACCCGGCCAGGGCTCTCCCACCTTTAAATACAAATACCTTCCTAGTCTGTGTCCTCTCCTAACTCTCTATGGTCTCTCCTTTTCTCTTCCCAGCCAAGTTTCTTGAAGGAGTGGTTATGTTCATTGTCCCCAGCTCCTTGCTTTTCCCTGGCTTTGCAGCCCATTACATTCTCATTTCTGTTCCTCCAGTGAAGCTAGTCTTGCTGGGGCAATTATGACACTGTTAGTTGGCCGAAACCAAGAAATGCTTTATCAGTCATCTCTGCTGCTTTTGACCTAGTTACTGTCCTCCTGAAACTCTGTTCCTTTGTCACTTGTAGTCCTTGTTATGACGTTCCTCAGCATTAGGTCCTGCTGGTTTTATTTTGTTCATTTGCTTAGTTGTTTATTCCTTCAGTCAGCAAAAATGAATCGACTGCCACTTCTCCACAAGGCTAGTCCCTGATGCTATGGCAGTGACCAAGACAGACGTGACAGATGTGGTCCCTGTTCTCATGGAACCTGCCGTTCAAATGGAGTAGACATTCATTCATTTAACTAAAGAAATACTTATTTCGTGCTTCCTGTTTTTTAGCTGCTGCTGTGCCTAGCAACTAAATCGATAGTGGTGTAAATTGTTTATGAAATTATTTAATCCTAATGGTATTGTATGCTTTAAAGAAATAGAGGAAACTTTGAGAACCTGTATTAAGAATACCTGTTCTAGCATGAGCGGGAGTGGGAGTCAGTCAGGAAAGAGTTCCTTGAGGAACATTTATTTGAAACTTGAATTGGTCAAGTGAAAACCCTGGATGGGAGTAGGGGTTGGAAAGACAGAGAGACAGGGAGAAATGGTTAATTATTGGTTGCACTGCTGACTATAGAGTTATCAACTGCTGTGGCATCTTAAGAATGAAATTTTGCCCCTTATCATTTCATCATTTTCATAAGCTCCGTGATTGAGACATGCAGCCTCCTTTGTTGCAGCGCTCAGTCCCAGCTCTCCTTCCTGGTCAGTGATGGGCTGTCTGTCTGGCGGCACCGAAGAGATTTTTAGTCTTGATGGGAAATCTGGATATATGTGTGAAAGGATAGCTAACAATGTAAACTAAGTGTCCAGTGAGTGGTATAGCTAAATATTGGAATTCAGAGAAGGGCACTGTCTCTTAGACATGGAGTGATTATGGAGGGCCTTGGAGGTAGGTAGTGAAGCTTGAATTGAAAGAGAGGAACTCAGAGACACAAAGAAGAAAGGAACCGGGGAGCGAGGCATTTCCAGTAAAGAAAAAGAATGCAAAGGCAGGCAAGTGGAAATTCAGTGTTGCACTTAGGGAAGAGTGTGCTCTGGCCCGTAGGCCTGGAGAGAGCCTGCTCTTGTACTAGAGTAAAGTGAGGGGCGGTAGGAGAGGGCCTGGGGAGGACCTGGGGTACCAGTCTAAGGGACTGGGACTTTACCATTTAAGTAGAGCGATGGCCTGTGTAGGACACTGTTTTAGCATAAATCTGGCAATGAGCGGCTTCAAAACTAGGCACTGAGACGTGAGAACGCCAGGACTACTGGACCAATAATTCAGTTTAACAAATGCCTATGGAGCGCCTCCTGTGTGGCAGTGGGAAGGACCAGGGATGAATAAGTGAGAGGGCACTTGCCCGAGGAACCCAAAGACTTGCACAGTATCACACTGAAGGCTGGGCAGGTGAGAGAGGAGTGGGAGGAGAGACGGGAGGAATCGGCCCCGCCTCTCCCCAGGCCCGCTCGTGTTAGGGGCTGGCAGACTATCGCCCGCAGGCCGGATCCATCCAGATGCCTGCTTTTAGAGAATGGTTTTTACATTTTAAAGTGATATTTTTAATATAAAAGTAACAGTGTTTCGTGATATATGAAAATGATATGAAATTCAAATTTCATTGTCTATAAATAGTTTTTTTGGAGCACAGCCTTGTTTGTCCTTGTATGTATTGCCTATGGCTACTTCCACATACAGCAGTAGAGTTGAGTAGTTGTAACAGACACTGCACTGCCCACAAAGCCTAAAATATTTACCGTTTGGCCCTTTACAGGAACTTGTTCACCCTTGAGCCATACCCATCCTTATGTCATTCCTCTGTTCTTTGGAACTCAGCACCTCCCTGCCCGAGCCTTTCCCCCTACTGGGCTTTTACCCTTCTCTCTCTTCTCTGTGTTCCTCCCTAGATCCTCAGCTTCTCTTTCTCCCAGGACCTTTCTCCTCCCAAATATGCTCTAGACATGTCCTACTCGAAAAATAAGAACAAACAAGAAACACTTCATCAACTCACAAGTCCACTTTTGCTACTGCTCTGCACACCTGGCCTCTACTGCCACTTCACCTTTCATTTAGTCAGCTTCACCCAGACTTCCGACCCCGGTGGTCCATTAAAACTAATCTTGATGAGTTATTACTGAATTTCTAGCTACTGGATCCAGTAGTTTCCACCGTCCTTATCTTCCTTGTTTTTGCTGACATTTAAGATTTTTAAGTTTATTTTTATTTATTATTTTATTTTAATAAAAAATTTTTTCCTCACCCAAGGACATTTTCATTTGCTTTTTTAGAGAGAGAGAGGGAGAGAGGGAGAGAAACATTGATGCGAGAGAAGCATCGATTGGCTGCCTTTGTACCACCCAGACCGGGGATCCTTCGGCCTGGACTGTGGATTACATGTGCCCGTGCCCCAGCCAGGGATGAACTCTCATGTGCCCTGACGGTGAATCGATCCTGCAACCCTTTGGTTATGGGATACCACTCCAACCACTGAACCACACCTGCCAGGGCTTACTAATTTTTTAAACATTTAACATTTTGATCATTCTCTTTTCCCACAGACCTGTTTTCTGTAGGCTTCTGTTACATCATTCTCCTTTGCTTCTCTTCCTATTTCCCCAGACCTTCCTCCCACTCACCCATCAGTGACTTCTTTTCTTTTACCAGCACCTTTAACATTGGTGACTTTCACAGGCCTAGCCTTTGTCCTCTTATAAGAGCTATTATTTTATTGAGTACCACTATATTTAAATGCCATATGCAGATTATCCCTAATTCTTACGAAAACCCTAAAAAGATAGATTTTTGTTTCCTCTGTGTTGTGAATAAAGAAAGTGAGGCTCAGTAAGCTTAAGTGACGTTCCCACAGTTACATAGTAAGTAGCGGCTGGGGCTGGAGCCCGAGCCCGCCGTAGTGTGCAGGTGAAGTCAGTTATCATCTGTGTGCCCACGACGCCTGCCGCAGATTTTCTTCTTCGCTTCCAGCCTGTATGTCTGACTGGCAACTAGACATTCCCATCTGAAAGTCCCAGCAGCACCTCCAGCCCAACTCATCATCTCTCCCCGAGCCCCGCTCCAGCCCCAGGTTGGTAGTGTGACCACGTCCTTAGCCATCCAGGCCATAACCTTGGGGGTTGATCTCAACTTTGTCTCCCCAACCCCTTCCACTTCTCAGCACCAGTTGTCACTACAGCCTGTCATCTCTCCCCCTTTAATTTCTCTCGAATCCATCTCTCATATTGTCCACTATATCTTCCTTAGTTCAGATTCTTTTTCATCTCTCTTTTGGATTGTTATCCCTCTTCTCTTAATCTGTCCCTTTTTCTACTCCATTCCACCCTCCACAAGGACATCAGAATGATCTCTCCGAAGCCCCAGATCTGATTGTGTTGCTGTCTCGGCTGAAACCTGTTGATGGCTCCCTGTTGCCCTGTTTCTCTACTTCATAGCTTAACTGAGGACGCTTTGCCTTGTATCTCTAGGCTCTCCTTCAGGTCTCTCAAGCTGCAGGCGCGTTTGTGATTCACTGTACCGGCAAACTCACTCATCTGTCCGTGCCTTTCCTGCGGCAGTGCCTCTTTCTGAATCGTCCTTCTTCCTGGTTTGTCTGAGGAATATCTTTTCAGTTTGACCCTAAAAAAATAGATAGGTTAAGCAAAAAAAAAAAAAATCACCCTCAGTTCAGAGAATACCTCGGTCTCTGAGCCTTCACTGATTTCTAGTCTTTCTGAGATGGGGTAGGTTTCCTTTTTTATGCTGGCAGGCACCTTGGGCATGTATCTGCTGTCAGGCACAACACAGTGTATAATAATTTGTGCACATCTACCTCCTTAAAATTGGCATTCCTTAAAAGCAGAGTTTTTGGTCTCGTTTATTTATTTATTTTTATCTGTGCTATCTAGCTTGCTTTGGAGAAGGATTGGGATTAAAGGATAAAAATGTTTGCTAGGCCCTGGCCAGGGAGCTCAGTTGGTTAGAGTGTCGTCCCAATATGCCAAGGTTGTGTGTTCGATCCCTGGTCAGGGCACATACAAGGAGCAACCGAAAAATGCATAAATAAGTGGAACAACAAATTGATGTTTCTCTCTCTCTCTCTCTCTCTCTCTCCCCCTCCGCCCCCCCTTTTCTCTTTCTCTAAAACCAATGAATATTTTTAAAAAGATGTTTCCTAAAGCTAAAGGGAATTTACAAAGTATTGTCATAAATGTTATATCATCTTTTATTCCACTCAAAAGCACTGTGAGACTGTCAGGGCAGGCATTAATGTTCACGTTTTAGAAATATAGAACCTGAAGCTCAGAGGTAAAATGACTTGCTCAAAGTGCCAGAATTCAGTCTTGAGCATAGTCTTGAGTGTAGTCTTGAGCATAACCTTGAGCATAAGTGCCAGAATCCAGTCTTCTCCCACCAAGCCTAATGCTGCTTCCTCTGCATCAGTGCTCTATAGAGATGAGGAAGATTTGGGAGATGAGAGAGAAGCTTTGGAATAAACCTACATTTAGAGATTAAAGGAAAGGAGTGCCTCAGAGAAGATAAAGGAACCCCAAGGAGTTACTGTGTGGTGACGGACACATTTTCAGAAGGAGCAGACATCATCCATGAGACATTTTTGCAAATAATGAAGGAAAGTGGAGAGGATGAAAGAGTTTGACCACCAGGAAGTGCAAGAGCATAATTTCATACAGTAAAACCAGCTTGCCAAGGGGCAGGGGATACATAGGCACTGAGGGAAATGGAGGCACAAGCGATAGCCACCCTTTCAGTAAGTTTGGTGGTGAAAGGAAACCCAGAGGCTGGCAGTTTGGGAAACGTCATACACCAAGAAAATCATAATATATTATTTTCATTGTGTAGACTTGAAAAATATTCAGTGGGAACTGTGCTAGTATATACCTGCTGAATACATATGACTAGGTATATAAATTTTAGGATGCGTTAGACTCAATTTAATATGGGTTAGTTCCCATCAAGGTATAGCGCCATAGGGCAGGATGTTTGACTTAAAATGAAGTCAAAATTTTATTTGAATATAGGTAACTGTAAGTATATACCGCCTTTAGAGGATAGATGTGTACTGAAGTCTGAAAACACCCTTCTTATATGCACTTAGACTGTTCACCTACCTACAAGCTTATGTGTTTCCTGTTAGCCGCCATTTGTTGTCCAGGTGTGCTCTGATCAATGGGAACGTATCCCCACATTGTTAGAGGTTGTTTTCTGTGTTTTTGTATCATCCCCATCCCCTGGGAGCCAAGCTCTGGGGGGAGTTGGAGCCTGGGCAGCTCTTTTGTCCTGTTGCTGAGGTGTCCTCTGTCTACCAGGTAAAGCGGTACCAGTGCACCTTTGAGGGCTGTCCCCGCACCTACAGCACAGCAGGCAACCTGCGCACCCACCAGAAGACTCACCGAGGAGAGTACACCTTTGTCTGTAATCAGGAGGGCTGCGGCAAGGCCTTCCTCACCTCCTACAGCCTCAGGATCCATGTGCGAGTGCACACGAAGGAGAAGCCATTTGAGTGTGACGTGCAGGGCTGTGAGAAGGCGTTCAACACGCTCTACAGGTTAGCCTTTGTCCCACTGCGCCGCCAGCCTCTGGCCCTGACCGTGTCAGTGGTCATGGGGCTCTCTCTCCTTGAACAGTGCATATGGTCGCTCTCAGGACTTTAAAGAGCTCAGCTATGCTTAACTGTTTAAAATTCATTAGAGGAACTTGTCACTTAAAGATTGGCATATATTGGGTTGGTTGAAAATGCTAGTATATTTGTGTTTAGATTTTATATCTCCTGCAGTGACATTCTGGCCTGGAGATTTGAGTATTCGGCATAGAGTCCCATCTCCCCCAGTGCAGAACCTTGGTACTAAGGTTTCTGTCATGTGCTTTCCTATCTCACTTTGAAGATTAATTTCTTTCTATCCTGAGAAGGAGGGAGTGGCCCGCTCATCAGCCATTTCTCTTTCCCACCATTGGCATCAGGAGACTTACTGGTCTTCAGCATTGGGTATAAAAATAACAAACATAACAATAGCTAACACTCGTAAGGCACTCCCTGTGTGCTGGGCACTGTTCTGAGTGCTAATCCTCACAGCGCTAATAAGTAAATGGAAGCCCAGTGAGGCTTTGTAACTGGCTCAGGGTCTTCCATCCAGTAGGAGGTGGGACCGGGATCTGAGTCCCAGGCAATGTGGCTCTAGAGTCATGCTTATATATGCTTCTCTTTGTGGAAAAAAATTTGGAACTAATGTATATGAATACAGAATTCTTATGCATGTAATTTTTTTTAACCTTTTAAAATCATTTTATAATTTTAACAAGGTTGTAAATTCTCAGCATTTACAGAGTAGATAGTTCTATGAGATTTGTTACAAAAGATATACCTCCCCCTTTCTCCCCCTTCACATGCAACCACTTTCTATGCTCTTAGCTTAATATTAATATTTTTATACTTCCATGCTTTTAAGTATTAGGCTTATATCGCCCCTACTTGATTTTTCCATTTTAGGATATTGACTTCCCACTATGGAAGTTAAAGAAGCTCTGTTTCCTCCTCCCCCGTCTCCACCACACTTGGCACCCTTCCCCAAAGCCTATTCTTCCAATGTAATTATTTTATTTTCAGTATGTGTATATATATATATTTTTTAATTTTTTTTTGGGGGGGGTAAATCAGTACTTAGTTTTTACTTAGCTATACACAAAATTACTTTATTCTCTCATAAAAGATTTTGCTGGCCGTAGGCTCATACCCTTGGTCCTGAAGCCTGTAAGCTGACACGGGGAGGCTCTGCAGTGCATTGTGACAGGGGGACTTTCTCTGGGGTATCTTACAGGCTGAAAGCACATCAGAGGCTTCACACAGGGAAAACATTTAACTGTGAATCTGAAGGCTGCAGCAAGTACTTCACCACACTCAGTGATCTGAGGAAGCACATTCGAACCCATACAGGAGAAAAGCCATTTCGGTAGGTCCTACTGTTTTCTATTTGTTACTGACCAGATTTCAGCTGGGTATCTTGATGCACTCTTACAATTTTTCAAAATGGAAAGGAAATTCCCTGCACTAGTTCTTTGGCAGTTTTAGCTCTCCACGGGACAGCAGTAACCAATTCCTGCAGATCGGAGGCAGGGCAATGGATTCCAAGAGCATCCTCAGTCCGGATGATGGTGTTCTGCCTCATTTTTCCTTTTATTTTGAAGAAGCATTTGTTGAAACTCACTTATTTGGCAGGTATTTTTATCAGCGATAGAGAAACACTGAGACACAAGCTCTCTTCTTGGGAAGTTTTGTTTGGTGGGAAAGAACCACAAGTAACCAGACAGTATCTGCGACTGAGATGCCCAGAGTGCTTTGAGCACAGGGGCAGGGGCACCCACCTGAGAATCGGTGGGAAGAGCAGGAGGAGACAGGATGGGAAGTGAGGGGTAGGAATACTTAGGGTAGTGGTGCAAGTATTTAATTTTGTTACTTGTTCTCTTGTTTCTTTGTAATATCTCATGTGTATACACAAACAGGAGCATCCATTTTTTATATTTTATGTTTTTTAATTTATGTATCTATATATGTATTTAATAGATGTAAGTATAAGTGTTTAAACTTGAAGGAAGGACTTGTATCATCTACTTTCTTCTGTGTTCATAGCATGTAATTTGGTTCTGGACCAAATTGCTTAGTAGGGACTCAAAAACAATTTAGGGATGATTATGTGACTTTTTAGCAAGATAATCAGTTTGTAAGGATTCCCCCTAAATATAAGACAGCTATATTACTGAAAATGGTGCATAAACAATGTCTTTGAATTCTGTCAGGAAAGATTGCTGTTATATTCGTGGCATTAAAGATGCTACCTTTCCCTTCTTGAATCACTCATCTCATTACGAAACCAAGACGTTGACAGGTCTTCCAAGACCGTCAACTCTTCAACACCAATTAAAAGCAATTGTATTTTAAAATTACAGATACATTTCTGAGTCATGTTCGCTCTAAAAGGGAAAGTAGTTAGAGTCTTGTTGGTTACTCTGCAGATGCTGCGACACTTACTATGTTCCTTTTTTCCCTTAGGGCTGTTAAGGAGACTGATTTCTATTCAATCACATGCATTTTTGTGATAATACTGCTAATTGTTCTTAAATATTAGATGGGATTTGAAACACAATGATTACACGTAATTAGAAAGTAAAATGCTTTAGAGAAACTTTCTGTTTAAAGAAATAAAATATTTTGGCTTACAAGAGAAAGCATTCGTTCACATAAATGGTAACTGAATGCCTGCTCTGTGCAAGAACTGCAGCACATGTAAAGTGCTACAAGGGCCCTGCCCTCAGGGCATTTACAGTCTTGGAGAGCAGATAACAAATGTGTGTGATGAGGAGGAAAACAAGATTAGACAGGACAAGTGCCCAAAAATGCTAAATGCCTTAGGAGTTCTGAGGAGGGAAAGATTACTTCTAGCTTTGGTTATCAAGAAGGTAAAGGAAGAAGTGGCCCTGACATAGACACTAAAGATGATAGATAAGTCATTACAGCTACCGTGTTCTGACTTTGGTCTAGGTTATATTTCAGGCCCCAGGCCTCTGAGAGCCTTGGACCCACTGTTGGTATTTTCAATAGTGCACTGGCAGGAGATTTTCCAATGGGCTCTCACTGCTGATAGAATTCTGTTAAGTAATTCATCAAAAGGCTTTTATTGTCAGTGCTCTCAACGTGCGCCTTACCTGTAGGACAAGCAATACTTCTCCTGGGCCATCAACTCCCTCTGATCTCAGATTTGCCACCTTCCTTTTCCAGGGACCTGTCATCATTCTCATGTCTAAAACCAACTTCATTGATGTGATCTTGGCGTTCTGGGCATTTGGTTTCGTTTGAGAGTGTATTTACGAGATGTTGAAGATAAAGGTCTGTTAGCTCATGGCTGCTGTTTCTTTCTGCTTAAATCCCTTATTTAGGTGTGATCATGACGGCTGTGGAAAAGCATTTGCAGCAAGCCACCACCTTAAAACTCACGTCCGTACACATACTGGTGAGTGTTGGTTAATTTTTATTTTCTATTTTAATCTTCATCGAGCCAGTAAATATCCATGTTGCTGTTGAGACCCGTAGAGCTCTGTGGAAGAGGAGAGCCTAATCAGCGCAGCCTTTGCCTGTAATGTTTGACTTTCTTTCAGAAGTAAAAGTATTTAAAGGTTGGACTCAGGAATCCAACCTTAAGAAATGGAAGCAATACAAAGATACGAAAAACAACCTGGGGGGAAAAACTCATCTTCTCTTTAAACTACCCAGGAGCAGGCCATCCTCAGTGCTTTGCTCTGCATTAAGTTTTAGGGCTGAGATAGGTAACGTATAATTTATCCAACTTAACTGTTACCTGAACCCTCATAAGAATACTTCCGTCTTTTATAGTAATAGTAGGTGTCTTAATTCAGTGAAACGACTTTATGGTAAAATTAACACTGCTTGTCATTCTTCCAGGTGAACGACCCTTTTTCTGCCCCAGTAACGGCTGTGAGAAAACATTCAGCACTCAGTACAGTCTCAAAAGTCACATGAAAGGTCACGATAACAAAGGACACTTATACAATGCACTTCCAACTCACAATGGATCAGAGGTGTGCAGTGTCTTGTCTCTGGTTTTGATCTGGGCACCATAGAACAGCAGCAATTGTGTGTGTGTCAGAATAAAAAGTCAGAATATCTCTATGTATCTCTTAGTGAGAGGGAGGAAATTGGCCAAGATCTGTGTCTTGGGGATGGGGTGGTAGAAACCAGAAAGCCCACCAGGCTCCCCGTGCTCAGCCTGCGATTCAGCTCCACCTCCTTTCCATCAGGTTTGGCGGGAGAGGCCTTGAAACCAGAGGTTTGGAATGGCTTCCAAAGGGCCAGCCAGATGCTCTGAAGGGGTGTTATTTTCCCATTCATAGCTATAAAATGGTATATCTGTACTTGAGTTTGGAACACGAATTAATGCTTTACTTCACACATCTATTAATCTATCATTGAAGACCTAGGAAGAGTCTGGGTTGCCCCTTGCCCTTTTGAATTGTCTGCAGACTGAAAGGTTCGAGAGCCACAAGTTTAAGGCGCTAAACCACAGAACAAGCCTCTGCAAAGTTTTAGACAGTTTTACCTATTCTTTGACAAGCTCCTCCATCATATTTCCCTCTCCTACAACTCATTCCAGCGAGACCCCAGGATAAATTTACTGTTATTCTAATATCTAATTCTAATATGGGTACTTACCATATGTCTTTTAAACCTAGGAAGCGAGTACTATTATCATCTTACTACTTAATAGTTAAAGAAATTGAAACACACACAGACCCCCTTTTGAATAATGAGATTCTTGAAGTATGTAATATGATTTTGATTTTGGGAGAGACAACATGCTCTTAATTCTGTTGTTTGCAATTTTTAAACAGCAAAGGACCTCTTTAAAAGAGCTCTCTCCCTGTGTTTTATATTAGTAATAATAACTAACATTTACTGAATGTTTACTGCGTGCCAAGTACTATGCTAAGTGCTTTTATGTGTTTTACCTCACAAGAGCTCTGTGAGGTCAGTACTCTTATTATCCCTATGTTACTGATAAACTACAGGCAAGGAGAAATAACTTGCCTAAGTATCCAAAGTTTGCAATTAGCCTTATTTAGGCAGGCAGGCTGATTCCAGATCCTCGTCTTGATCCCCGTGTTGTAAGAGGCAAAAGAGCATTCGTTCTGCCGCAGCCTTTGGAGCTCCCCTGCCTGGATTCAGATGTAAGCTTAGCCACTCATCAGATGACCTTAGGCACATGGCTTCTTTGTGCCTCAGTTTCTTCATCTGTAAAACCAGATAGCAATATTAAGATTTGAGAGTCTTTGTCTGCTTGGTTGCATTTATTAGGTCATGATCAGTTTTTCCACTTTTGTAATGATCCTAGGACAGTTCAACTGTTGACCAGCTCTAAGCATTGAAGGGCCCCAGCACACCGCGCTCGACCTCATCTTCTCTGATCACTAGTCACTCTCCAGTGGCGGGAATCTCCTCTAGTCCCAGGCTTTAAATGCCATCTAGATTGCCTTTGAGTCCTAAATTTATATTCAGCCTGGATTTCTTCCTCAACTTTAGACTTATATATTCAACCTCCCACTTGACATCTCCACCCAGATATCATCTACTCTTCTTTAGAAAAAGAAAAAAAAATTTTTAGAGAGGTGGGGGAGGGAGAAAGAGAGGGAGAGCAACATCGATGTGTGAGAGCAGCATCGATCTGTCGCCTCTCACCTGTCCCCAGCTGGGGACCTGGCCTGCAACCCAGGCATGTGCCCTGACTGGGAATTGACCCAGCAAGCTTTTGGTCCACAGGCCGTCGACTCAATCCACTGAGCCACACCAGCCAGGGCCTATCTACTCTTCTTAAACTTGACATGTCCAAACCTGTTCCTCCTGCAGTTTCCCATCTTACTAAATGGCACCTCTGGTTTTCTAGTGGCACAGGCCAAAAATCTTGGCGTTGTTTTTTGACTCCTCTGTTTCCCCCTCATTCCCTATATTCACTAGCAAAGCCCATTAGCATTACCTTGAGAATATATCTAGAATCTGATCACTTCTTCATGTTACTTCACTCAAGCCACTCTCATCTTTTGCCTGGATTATTGCAATAACCTGCCAAGTGGTCTTCTTGGCACCTTTTCCTTGTCTCCCCACTCATTCTGCCCTCACACATTTTTTTCACATAAATAACCCAGAGTACTCTTTCTAAACCATAAGGAGGATAATGTCCATCTTCTGCACATAATCCTCTAGTAGCTCCTTGTATCACTTAAACTAAAAGTCAAGATCTTTCCATGGACCTACAAGGTCCCACACGCTGGCATGGTCACTTCTCTGACCTAATTTAGGTCCCTTTCTCTCACTTCAGCCGTGTTGTCCTTGTGGTTCCTCGAACAAAGGGAGCTCACTCCTGCCCCAGGCCTTTGGACTTGCTGTATCCTCTGCCGGGAGCACATTCCCCAGATATGTGCACAATCTGTGTCCTCTTTCCTTCAGTATCTGCTGAGATGCCGCCTTACCCAGGGGCCTTTCCTAATCTAATAAAAGGGCAGCCCACCCCAGCGGTCCCTATTCCCCTTGCCCTCCACAGTGCTTATTATCGTCTTGTATATAAATATATGTCTTTGTTTGTCCCTTTCCGTGACCCCAAACTCCTTGCTAGAATGTAAGCTGTGTAGTGGCAGGAACTTTGTTTCGTCCATTATTGTATCCCTGGGCCTGGAACAGTGCCCAAGACATTGTAGATGCTCAGTGAATAGTTGTTGAATTCATGGGAACATCGAATCCATGAGGTGAGCAGGGCTACCACATAAAGTATGTGAATCGCAGCTGGCATTCTAGGAATCCAGAGTTCAGAGTTAGCGTAGGCAGTCCTATTTGAATAGTAAATCCTCAGAACCGCTTTGAGGAGGGCCTGCGAGAGGCCCGCACTGGGGACACAGTGATAGAATGGAAGGAATATGGACTTTCAGTTAGAGGCACTGGGTTTGTGTCCTGCTAATTAGCTATGTAATTTTGGACTGTGCACCGCCACTCTTCGCATTAATGGGAACATAAAATCATACTTCAAAGTTTTATATGAATATTAAATGAGGCGATGTAAAGTCATTTTGTAAATGATCAGGCCAATTATATGAATATTATTAATTTCATGTTATCATGGCTTTTGTTTTGCTAGAGCTTGAGTTGTGAGATAATTCTTAAAACTCTTGCTCTGGCTAGTATTGAGTGGATTGAGTGCTGACCTGTGAACTGAAAGGTCGCTGGTTCGATTCCCAGTCAGGGCACATGCCTGGGTTGCAGGCCAGGTCCCCAGTTGGGGGTATGCGGGATGCAACCAATCGATGTATCTCACACATCAATGTTTCTTTCCCTCTTTTTCTCCCTCCCTTCCTCTCTCTCTAAAAATAAATAAATAAAATCTTAAAAACTCTTTAGTAACCATCTTTAAGAAATGTAAGAGAGTCTTCTAAGAATATCAGGATTTTAAAAATTGAAATAATTCACACAGTCCTTGCTTTAGATGGTTTACATCTAGATATTTGGGACATTATAATCAAGTGTTTAATTACATGATATGTTACTATAAATCCCGATATTTTGGTTACTCTGTTTTTCCTCTTCCACAGGATGCAAATCACTCGCTTTGTCTGAGTGACTTGAGCCTTCTGTCCACAGATTCTGAATTGCGAGAAAATTCCAATACAGTAAGTACACCCGTGATGCGGGTGCTAGAAAAGTAAGTGTAAGAATTGAGCACTTGCTTTATTGGGAAAATTGAGGGAGGCCAGTTTTTGAAATCTTCCAAACTTGGTCGTGTTCAATTACTGATTGTGTAGGGTTTTTTCATTTTGTTTCTGTTTTTTGCAGATAAGAGCTCACACAGGAGAGGTTGTCCTCTCTGATGCCTAATGCCTTTTAACACAGGTCACCCACTTGATAACCTCTTGACCCCAGGAAATTTCTTTATTCATTTGGCACATGTTTATCAAGTGCCTACTCAGGAAGTGTCCTGGTGCTGAGCTCGTGTGGTAAAAATCTATGTGTGGTCTGCCCTTGAGGAGCTTAAGGTTAGTGCCCTATAAGGGGGAACCAGAATCCCAGCTTCCAGACTTTCTGAAGCCCCACCAGCCCGACCTGAGTCAGCCTTTCCCTTTCTTTGAGCTCCCCGCATTAGGGTTTTGAAGGAAACCTCCACTTTGTGCCCCTCGCCCAAGGACAGCCCCGCCGTCTCTAGACCTGTTTACTTCAGTTCACTCGGTTTGGAATGTCCCCCCCTTTCCCGTGGCTCCATGTGGCGCCTTGCCGACCACTGCATTAAGCCTGAGCTTATGCTCCGTGAACATCTGTGTGCTTTACTGTGTCCCCAGCACTGGTTGTTAAGTGTGCGATTTTTGTTGTTTTTCTTTGCTAAAAAAATATGCTTAGGTTAGATTTTCTGAGTGCGTGCATGGTAAATAAGGACTCAGTGCAAGAGGGACAGAGACTAAAGGACTCAGGGATGCTGTAGAAAAGTACCTCTCAAAGTGGAGCCATCTGCAGCACTTCTGACAACGCAGGTTCCTGGACCTCACCGCATGCTGCCGAGTCAGTACCTCTGGGCGTAGCACCTGACACTGCACTTTCACACAAGCTCCCCGAGGCCTTGGTTCTGGTAGGGGCAGAGTTGCTCCTATCAGACTCCATCTCTCGTAGAAAACAACTGTATATGTTGGGCAGAATATAAAAGCAACTCCTTGAAGGCACCAGAGAGCAACCCAGATAGGCAGAGTAACAGCTGGAAGAAGGGGTCACCTGAAAGATAGCAAAGGCAGTTTGATGGATTGTCAGGTTTTATGACTTATCCACTCAGAGCAAGCCCCAGTTGACACCAAACAAAATGGCCAAAACACAGTCTCACTAGCATGATAAACTGGAGGGCAGAGGGCAGGGCTACTGGAGCACCTGGAAGATGAGGGCACACAGCCTGGAAAGGAGAGAACCACAAAGGGGAGCCCCAAGTTCTTATATAAACTGTCCAAATCTCTAGTTGACCCTTGAACTGTCGGTGTGGAGGGCAGACCCGAAGCAGCCCAACTAAGGTGAGAAGTGGACAGTTTGCAGCTGCTGTCCGCTGCAGAGTTTGGAATTAGAGGACAGCCCAGTCAGTAGCACATTAAAGCAAACGCTCTTCCAAGAAGTGTAACAGAATCCAGAGTTTCTATCATGCATTGTTTACCATGTACAGGGTAGTCCAAAATTAGTAAACATGAAAAGAAACAGCAAACCATTACCCGTACGCAGGAGAAAAGGTAATTTGTAGAGCCAGACCTCAAGATGAGCCAGATGTTAGAATCAGTGCCTTAGTGGACAAGGATTTTTTTTTTTAGGTGAGGAGATAGTGAATCGGTGCCGTGAATGGTTTATTGATTTTCAGAGTTTTGATGGGCCTTGACTTTGTACTTGATACTTTTACATGTTTAATCTCAATATGTGAAATTAAATTGATTTTTTTGTAGGCTGATAGATAGATGAGTAGAGTCATATTTTCTACCCAGTCATTTTTTCCTAGCCTGTTTCAGTGTTCCAAAGATGGACAGGGATTTTTAAGTGGCTCAAGGACATAAAGGAATATTCCGGTAGTGATTTACTATATAGGAAATCTCAGCAGAGAAATAAAAACTGTAAAAAAATGTACCAACATAAAAAATTCTGCAACTGAAAATTTATGTGAAATAAAAAATTCACTGGATGAGCTTAACAGCAGATTGGAAATAATGGAAGAAAGGAACAGTTGCCTTGCAGATAGGTCAGTGGAAGTTAACCAGTCTGAAGAACAAAGAAAAACATTAAATAACACTTCATATGATTTTTATGCATATTCACATTTCAGAGCTAATGCTCTAAAAGAAATTTCTATATTGGGCACTGGCTGGAGTGGCTCAGTGGATTTAGCACCTGCCTGTGAACCCGAGGGTCACGGCACATGCCTGCGTTGTGGGCCGGGTCCCCAGTAGGGGGCGCATGAGAGGCAACCACACATTGATGTTTCTCTCCCTCTCTTTCTCCCTCCCTTCCTGTCTCTCTAAAAATGAATAAATATAATCTATTTTAAAAAAAAAGAAATCAGTATAGCCCCAGAGGCTATATTGGGTGACCTAGATAACCTTTGAGCTACGCAGCCTAAGATTTCTGGTTATAGTATCTCTCTAATCTCAGAGATTATGTCAAGTGGTAGGGGCTTACTCCCTGGCTAGGGCTGTGACATAAGATTGATGAGCTTTCTGGAGCCCTGGGGCCACCAGGGGAGGAATTCTGAAATTCTGGTATGAGAGAACTTGAAGTACTTGTAAAAAGGGGGATCCTTTCCCACTACAATGTTTACCAGCAAGAGAGAGCCTCGGCTACTATATCCCTTGGGGTCAGATTACATATTGTGCCCTTGTCATCCAGCATTTATCGCAGAATTGGAAATAGTCTCATTTTTAGCCTCTCAAGCTAAGGCCATGATTCCTTGAAATCATAAGATTAATTTTGCATTGTTTTACTTTGCTTTAAAAAAATTATGGGTTGTTAAAATCAAATGATAAAGTTTTATGCAATCCTCATTTTGTGGGTTTCTGGGCTGCCAAGTGTGTCCTAGAAGTGACCTTTGGTTTGCTCAGATCTTTGTAAAAGGAGACTCGAAGTGGGAGGGCCAGAGGGGGTGGAAGATGGCCTGCTGGGCCTCTGGGCTGTTGAGCTTCAGGATCAGTTCTTGTCCCACGCTGCTCCCAGTGTCCTTTCCTCTGCGCCCCAGGCCCCAGAGGCTCAGCCTGTCCTCGACTTCTCCACATTTGGGGGCTGCACCCAGGTTTTTCGCCCTGAAACCTGGCAGTGGCTGAGTCACAGTCCTCTCAGCACTTAACTTTTTCCTTTCCTTTTTTTTTTTTTAATTAAAAAAACTTTTTATTGATATTAATATACGTAAAGAAGAGTGCACCTGTTATGAATGTACAGCTTAATGAAGCATCACAATTCATCACATCCATGTAACCAGCACTCAAAGCAGGAAACAGAATAGCCCCAGCACCCCAGAAACCCTCTTTGTACCCCCTAACAGCTGTTGCCTCTCCCTAAGGATAATCACTAGCCTGACTTCTAACAGCCTGTGATGAATTTGGACTGTTTTTGTGCTATGTGCAATTGGAGTCATGAGATACACACTCATTTATGTTGGTTTCTTTCTTGCAACATTATGTTTAAGAAATCAATCCATATTATTGCATATAGTAATAGACCATTCGTTCTCACTGAACAGTATTACACTAAATAAATACATCACAATTTGTTCTTTCTGCTTCCCTTGGGTATCTGGATAGTTTCTAGTTTGGGGCAAATATGAACAGCGCTGCTGTGCGCATTCTTGTATATAATATTTGGAGTCACACAGGCTCATTTCTTTTTAACAGTGTTATTGCCGATGATTTGTAAACAGGTAGGACAACAGCAATACAACAACCACGAGGAAGTTACCCAGTTTATAGCTTAGTGATAGTTGTTAGCCCACTGTTTTTCAAACTGAGTCATACCTTTTTATGGAGTTATAAAGTCGTATTTATAATCAGCATTTTATGGACAACAATAGACTAGAAAGTATTAGAAGATATTGTACATAGTAAAGATAAGCTCTGCTTCATAGGCTTTTGTTTCAGTTATACACGTGGATATATATGTAATATGAAGCATGTGTGTGTGTATATATACACACACATATATATGGACTGAACCTGTGTGACTCCAAATATTATATACAAGAATGCTCACAACAGTGCTATTCACATTGGCCCCAAACTAGAAACTATCCAGATACCCAAGGGAAGTAGAAAGAACAAATTGCGGTGTATGTATTTAGTGTAATACTGTTCAGTGAGAACGAATGATCTATTACTATATGCAATAATATGGATTGATTTCTTAAACATAATGTTGCAAGAAAGAAACCAACATAAATGAGTGTGTATCTCATGACTCCAATTGCACAAAGCACAAAAACAGTCCAAATACACACACACACACACACGCACACACACACACTCTCTTACTCTGTAATGTAAAGTGTATTACTTTTCATCACAATGAAAAGTTTGAAGGCCACTGTCTTTCCTGTGATTCTTCACTTCTGGAAGCTGGAAGCCTCACATAGATTTCTGTTTTCAGCTTCCATCATACTGGCAGCCAGAGTCACGCAGCTTCCTCATGGTGGAATCTTGCTAGAATAAGTGGCCCCTCTTGACTCAACAGGGCAGTTTCCTCTCTGAGGACTCTAAATGGGTGGACAGTTCTGTTCACTACTCTTTGCCCAGCCCCAGTGATCCTTCTCCCTCCCAGAAGCAGAGTTGTTGCAGAATGACCATAAAGCACAAGTTGGCAGTGGGGCCAACTCTGACCTGGAGATAGGTTTTGTTTGGTTTATACACTGCCTTTAAATTGTTTTCAGGTACTTGCTTTTAATTACAAATCAATAGATTTCACCAAAAACGCAAGTGCTAGATTGTCCTTGAGCCTTGGTACTCCCCAGAGGGTGGAGAACCCCATGGCAGGATTCCCTTGGGGCCCTCCTGCTCTCCAGTTTGCCACAGGTCCCTGTCTCCCATGCTTCACTTATCTCTATTGCTTGTCTGGACATTTGCCTTTGTCACACTTGCCCTACAAAATGCATGGGTGGAGGTGGACTGGAGGTGGATTGCAGATAGAAGAATTGCTGCCCTGGCTGGTGTGGCTCAGTGGACTGAGTGCCAGCATGGGAACCAAAAGGTCACTGGTTCAATTCCCAGTCAGGGCACATGCCTGGGTTGCAGGACAGGTCCCTGGCTGGGGGTGGGAGAGAGGCAACTATCTGATGTTTCTCTCTCATATTGATGTTTCTCTCCTCTTTCTCCCTCCCTTCCCATCTCTCTGAAAGTAAATAAATGATATCTTAAAAAAAAAAAAAAAGAATTGCTGTTTTTCTCCTTCTCTTAACTAAAGGGAAGCCTGGAGGTTGTCATTTTATTTGGTACCTATCAGGACTCAGGTCCTTGGGACAGTATGTGTGTGTTTGTTTTTTTTCATATTTTATCTTTATAAATGCCTCTCATCTCTTCTTGATTGAGAGTTACAAAGAATCAGTGTAATGACAGACAATAGTGCGTATAAGATGATCACTGTTACCTATCATTAGAAGTTCTTTACATTGTTTGATTCACCATGTGTACAAACTAGAATATTACAGATGTTACGTGATGGCCTTGAAAGGTATTAACAATGTATTATTACATAAGAAAAACAAGTTGCAGGTAGTGGATATTATTCAATCCCATTTTTATGTAGAATTTGGAATTTGGCCTTTTAGAGCAGGCAGGGGTCAGCACACTTTTTTTTTTTTTTTTTTTTTTTTTGTAAAGAGCCAGATAATAAGTATTTTTGACTTAATAGACTGTATGGTCTCTGTCACAACTTCTGAGGTGCTCTTGTAGCTGGAAGCACATGGACAGTCAGTCAACGAGCATGCCTGCGTTCTAGTAAAACTTCATAAAAACAGGCATTCAGTCTGCTACTCAACTTGTCAGATTCTCTTTTAGAGTATTTAAGGACCCACATCTTGAATGTCTGAGGTTTAGGGACATACACGTCACCTGAGAAAGGAAAAAGGAGAAACAAGAAGCATATCAGAAGGTCGTTGTAGTTCTGCGGTTCTGTGTTTCCTCATAGTGAAGAGTTTCCTCTGATGGCGGCTCTCACATCCTTGTCTTTGTCCATCTGCCACAGGGCCCGGATCTCAGCACACTTTCACCAGCAATCATTTTTAAATCAATGTTCCAGAATTCAGATGATACGGCAATTCAGGAAGATCCTCAACAGACAGGTTTGTGATACAGACTCTCTTCCTGCTCAGATCAGCCCTGGGAGCGGGAATTCACACTGCTGACACACTGAATGACAGGCAGGATGAAACCTTTCAGTTCCTGTGAACGAAGTGACTTTCAGTGAGTGGTTAGAAAACTAAAGTCCTTTCAGTTCAATTCCATCTTTTCCCTTACTTCCCCCAGCAGGATCTACTTGAGGGTCTGCTTTCCCTAGACCCTCAAAAAGGGTCTCCTGTTCCAAAAGCTCTTGTTGGCTTTAAAAAATGAGAGGAGTAATGAGCTTTTTCTGATGGGACACCCTGTTCATGAGTGGGTGGGATCCACAGGCTTAGCTGTCAGGTGCAGAGGTCAGACTGAATTTGAATGGGAATCTGTCCCTGAAGCTTCACAGCAGTCAAAGTGTGCACCCTGGTCATGCCAAAAAAGGGCGTCTAGCCCCATTTCTAGAAAAGCCTTAGGACACATTTTTTTATGCTAAGACCTATCCTAGGTCTTCACTTTTAGAAAGTGAGGTGGATCGTGAAGCCTGGTATTTGAACCAGAGTCATCATTAAATGAAAAGCAGAAAGCCAGCCTACTAGCAATGAAGGAATTGGCTCGACAGACTTCAGTTCTCTTTGATTTATTCCATAGTGACTGTGTTTTTGTGGCTCATGTAAGGCTTGGGATATGTATATATATTTCTATTTCTTTTTCTTGCCAGCTGCCTTGATTGAAAGTTTTAATGGTGATGCAGAGTCAGTCAATGATGTTCCGCCATCCACAGGAAATTCAGCATCTTTATCTCTTCCGCTTGTACTGCAGCCTGGCATCTCCGAGCCACCCCAGCCTCTACTACCAGCCTCAGCGCCGTCTGCTCCTCCGCCTGCTCCCTCCCTAGGAACTGCTTCCCAGCAAGCTGCATTTGGCAACCCCCCTGCTCTCTTACAACCTCCAGAAGTGCCTGTTCCCCACAGCACACAGTTTGCTGCTAATCATCAAGAGTTTCTTCCGCGCCCCCAGGCACCGCAGCCCGTCGTACCGGGACTTTCTGTTGTTGCTGGGGCTTCTGCACCAGCAGCGGCAGTGACATCGGCCGTGGCAGCACCGCCCCAACCACAAAGTACTACTGAGCCCCTGCCAGCCATGGTCCAGACTCTGCCCCTGGGTGCCAACTCTGTCCTAACTAATAATCCTACTATAACCATCACCCCGACTCCCAACACGGCTATCCTGCAATCCAGCCTAGTCATGGGAGAACAGAACTTACAGTGGATCTTAAATGGTGCCACTAGTTCACCGCAAAACCAAGAACAAATGGTAAGTATCGTGTATAACCAGACCCAGCGGGGTGAGGTGTATCTGCATAGGTGACCTGTGCAGAGGCTTTTACCTCGAAAGGGAAGATGGCTGTCATATCTGCCTCGGAGCATAATTCTATCTCTTAGTCATTTTCCCCAGAATCAGGTGATATAAGTGCTGGGCATGCTGTGGTCGATAACTACAACATGGAGGCAGAGAAACAGCCTTCACGTTTCCCCAGCAGTCGGCCCTTGAACAAACACTCCACCTGCAACCTAATCCCATCATCTAGGACAGGAGAGCAGTCAACAAACTCCAGAGACCCAAGAACATTTCAGGAAAGCGTGTTCTGTGTCCAAGGCAGAGTCACACTGGTGTGAGGGACTGACGTTACCCCATCAGATGGCCAAGTCAGAGAAATGGTCTGTGCTCCCAAGCCTGCTTAGAGCCATTTTCTATAAAAGTGTTTGTTCTCGATGATAAGGGAATGACTTGCGTGTTCAGTTAGATGTGTTTTGAGAGCCTGGTATTTACCAGATGCCACGTGGATACTCTGCGGGATACTGAAAAGTGAAAACCATGATCTCTTTTCTGTAAAAGTTTAACATTCTAGTTAAGGAGGCTAAAATGCTTACAAGAAAGTTAACATTATCAGTAGGTAGAGTGCCAAACAATAATAAAAATGGTAATAGGAAAAATAGTAGCTGTGATATACTAAGCCCTTACTATGTATAAGGGCTTACCTTGCTAACTAAGTACTTTTTAAAACTAAGGTTCTAATTTGTAAGTCATTGCCTTATGTACATTATTTTTAAGTTAATTTTTTTCTATTTTATTGAACAGATAAAACAGAATTCCCATACACCCTGTTCTCCCCCACCCCCAGTTTCCCCTATTAACATCTTGCCTCAGTGTGGTACGTTCGTTAGAATTGGTAAATATTGATACATTATTGTTAACTAAAGTCCATAGTTCACATTAGGATTCGTTCTCTATGTGGCACCTGACAAATGCATGGTGTCATGTATCTACCATGACATTATCCAGAGTGGTTCTATCACCCTAAAAGTCCTGTTTCACTTATCCATCTCTTTTCCCTCTCCCCTAGCAACCACTGGTCTTTTCACTGTTTCTCTATGTCTGTATCTCTAGATGTCACTAACTAAGCACTTTTAATGCATTACAATAGTCCTAGGAGGTAGGTATGATTTAACCAACGGGGAGCTGG
Source organism: Mormoops blainvillei (assembly GCA_004026545.1). NCBI lineage: Eukaryota > Metazoa > Chordata > Mammalia > Chiroptera > Mormoopidae > Mormoops > Mormoops blainvillei. Next base: position 89,752 of record PVJD01004957.1, read on the forward strand.
AGCCCGGTTAAGTGACTGGCCCAAGTCCACAAACTCGTAAGTGGCAAAGCTGGGCTTTGAGCGTAGACTGATCCCAGAGCCCGTGCTCTTGACTGCTACATCCTGCTGCTTGATGAGGGGTTCAGAGACTAAGGCCTTGTTGGGTAGCCACACAGGTCAGGTGAGCCTTGAGGTGTGAGTAGAAATTAAATACACTGGGTAAGAGAATGAATAGATGTATGATAGATGCTCTCAAACAAACTATCTAGGGCTAAATAGTGAGAACACTCAGATTCCATAAGTGGGGTGTCAACCACCTCTGGAGGCAACCTAGAACCATTTTCAGAAGACCAGAGTCATAGGAAAGGTCTTTGCAGTGCTATGACCCAACCTGCCTCCATACAGTTTTTATCCTTTTTTTCTGCATCTGCCCTGGGGAGCTGCATGGAATAAGTGTCGTCATTCCTTTCCCACACAATTCATTTTTATGTATTTAAATATGGGTCTAATTTTTCCATCAGTATTTTGTGGGGTCATCTTCTGTAACGTAGCCAGAAGGCTTCACGTTTCTCTTTGACTTCCTTTCTTTTCCTTAAAAAAATAAGAAACAAAGTTCTTTTAAGATAAAACTTGTGTCCCTGCCTGGTGTGGCCCTGTGGATTGACTGCGGGCCTGAGAACCAAAAGGTCACTGGTTCGATTCCCAGTCAGGGCACATGCCTGGGTTGCAGACCAGGTCCCCAGTAGGGGGCAAGTGAGAGGCAACCACACATTGATGTTTCTCTCCGTCTCTCCTTCCATTCCCCTCTTTCTAAAAATAAATAAATAGAATCTTTAAAAAAAAATGATAAGACTTGAAGAAAGTAGAAATGCTATAGCCAATTTAAAAGGAAGTGTACTAAAGCAATTAGGCTGATTTCTGGGCACAACTTTATTGTCCCACTTAGTAATAATATTCAGTATAAGAAGCTAACATTTACCAAATGCTCACCATGTATCAAGGACTCTCCGTGTGCATCCTCTTATTTCATCCTCGCAGGGGTCTTTCAGAAGTTTCTTTGATTATCATCCCCTTTTTACAAATGGGGAGACTGAGACACTAAGAGGTTCAAGTGCTTGCCTGACCTTAATAACTAATAAGAGGCAGCATTAGGACTTGAATTGGGTGTGGCAGAGCCCAGGGCCCACCCTTGGGCAACTACCCAGTGCACAGGGCTATTCTGCCTGTGAGAAGAAGTCTTAGCTTGCCCTTAGCATGCACCTTAATCCTTGGGAGGACAGGGGGAGAACTTTCCAACCTCATGGAAGTATTGGGGAATGGCAGAGTGGAGAGCTTGGAGGGGAAGCTAGCCCTGGGGCTCCTCTGAGAAGATTATCAGCTTAGGAAAAGCAACCTTGGAGGAGTCTGTGGGCACACAGAACCACTGGAGTAGGCAGCTGGAGACAGCCAAGTAGTTGGGGACAAAGCTGGCTACATTGTCCACACTGAATGCCAAACAGTGGGTTGACCTCATGTCAGAGCACAAACAAAACATCGCTCAGTGCGGAAATCCCTGAGCACTGAGGATTTTCTGTCCTCTTGGATGACCATTACAATTGGGGAGGCTTCGGGTGCTTGGAGATCTGCCATATATTTTTAAATGTAATTAATTCATTGGGGCGATAGACCTGCCATATTTGGGTGGCCATAACTGTAATTTTTTTTTCCAGCAGCAAGCATCTAAAGTTGAGAAGGTGTTCTTTACCACTGCGGTGCCAGTAGCCAGTAGCACAGGTACGTGATTCTGTGTGAGCTCTAAAAGGAAGTCAACTCTCTGGGCCCCTTGAGGCACAGTTAGTTGTTGCTTTGCCCCAGTTTTTCAAACTTTAAAAATCAAGTCTGTTACATCGTACTGTTTATTTATTAGAGTATTTCATATTCTCATAACTATTGGAGGTTAGTGCACTTACAGCGAAAATACCACCTTTAACATTTTTTAACTAGTAAGAGTTCTTTCCCTTTCAGATACAGTTTTTAAATGTAGCCAGAAAAAAAGCTTGGGTCACAGTTAACGCTAAAGAGGGCAGTTGTTAATTCACTGGACTCTTCTAATTACAGTGATGAAGAAATAGCATCTGGGCCAGTGACTATATAGAACCTAAAAGGCCCTTTTTTTTTCCCCAATTCTTTATTTTATAGATTAAGAAACTGGGGCCCCGAGAGAATAAATGGCTCCCCCAAAGTCACAAATGAGATTGCGGCAGAGCCACACACTACTTCTTAGGCCTCCTGACTCCCACTCTGTTCTCCCGCCCCTTGGTCTCTAACTCTGCAGACACGCAAAGCCTGTCTGAATTCACAGAGCATGTGTGCATGCAGGGCTGGTTGTGTAAAAGGAGGTTTATGAACACCTACTGTGTGTCAGTGACTGGGGCCACATAGATGAGTGAGATGTCCCGAAGGAGCTCAGAGCCCCTTGGGCAAGTGAAACTGAACAAGTCTTGTATGGTGTAGACAGCGGGATGGAGGAGCACACCAGCTCTGCGCATGTACAAGGCCGCTGCCCTTTGGCCGGCCCTGCGTGAGCCTGCTGGAGACTGGCCTGGAGGCATCAGGAGAGGAGGGGAGTGAGCCGGGTCTTCAGAGGTGAGACGAATATGTCAGGAAAAGGGAGGCATCTGCTGTGGCTGGCATGGGAAGTGCAGGGGGGAAGATGGCTGTAAAGGAGGCTGGAAATACAGGGTTCATCTAGACAGTGTGTGTGGCTTTCTAAGAGAGAGGGACTTGGTCTTGTCACGTGGCATGCATCCTTCCCATCGTTCCTGCCTCCATGGCACTCAGCTCTCACCTGGCCTAGACTCCCCCCCCACCCCCGACCCCGTGCCCGGCAGCCACTTGAAGAGCAGTGTCTCTCGCCTCTCTCACAGGGAGCTCTGTACAGCAGATCGGCCTCAGTGTTCCCGTGATCATCATCAAGCAAGAGGAGGCCTGTCAGTGTCAGTGTGCATGCCGGGACTCTGCCAAGGAGCGGGCGGCAGGCAGGAGAAAGGGCTGTTCTTCCCCTCCCCCTCCAGAGCCAAGCCCACAGCCTCCCGATGGGCCCGGCCTGAAGCTACCACCACAGACTTTTTCCGCACCCTCTGTCCCCCTGTCGTCATCCTCTGCCCTACCCTCTTCCTGTGAGCAAAGCAGACAAGCAGAGACTCCTCCAGACCCTCAGACAGAAACGTTAAGTGCCATGGATGTGTCAGAGTTTCTGTCCCTCCAGAGCCTGGACACACCATCCAATCTGATTCCCATTGAAGCACTACTGCAGGGGGAGGAGGAGCTGGGCCTGACGAGCAGCTTCTCCAAGTGACAGGCCCGAAGCGCTCGCCTCCGGGAAGAGGGCGAGCAGCAAGCGCTCACAAGGTATGATGCCTGCCACCGTGGAATCAGCAGTTCGAAGGATGAAGAAATCTACTGTTTGAAAGCCTCACCTTTCAGATGTATTTTCTTTATTCATATCCCAGGAGCATCCATTTTAAGGAACTGATCTTTGGGGGAAAAAACCAACAAAAAAAAGCTAAGTTATAAATGAACTGTTTGGCTGCACTGTATGTCACTTTTGCTTATTGTCATGTGAACTTGGAAATTAAGGTTACTTGTATGCATAAAAATTCTAAATGAAAGGGTGTGGTTTCCATCAATCTGATGTTGCCCATCACTTGCACTGGGGCCTTGTGGTTTGGGCACTGGAATTCAGTGTGTCTAGTGGTGTTCCTCCCTGTGTGTCTTTTGAGTCTGAGGCTGAAGCTTGCTCGCTAGGCCAGATCCTCACTCCATCAGAGAGGGAAGTGGCAAAGCAGGTCAGACAGCCGTGAGCCAGACCGGAAATTGGGTGAGATGGTTTTGTTTGCGCTTGGTGTCAGTGGAGCTCAGAGTGACTGTGGCAGGTGTCTCCCTGCATCCAGCTGCAGCACAGATGGGCAGCTGAAAGCCCGGGCCAAAGCTGTGGGGATGACCAGGTCCTGCAGGGGCCCTAAGTGAGCTGTTTGCTCTCTGTCAGTGTGTGCAGAGCAGGCTCTAGCAACGTGATCACAGCCTTTGCCTTCCTGGTTCTTTCTGTCAGTTGGTTGCCATCGCAGTGAATTTTTCTGGGGAAATATCCTTATTTTGTCCTAGAGTGGACATAGGGGCTTATGGCCAATTGCTGGTCGGTGCTCTGCTTTCCTTTAATGGCAGTTTTCTTTCTCAGAGCAGAAGAGCTGCATTTTGCTTATCAGAAGGTGTAGCTTTAAGGTAGGATCTTTTTATAGGTGGCATGTAATTGGCAGGCCAGGGATCCTGGTTCCAGGCTCTAGCCAGGCATTTCATTGCCCCACCCATTTCAGCCCCTCACCCCTCTGGATTTTGCATACAGCCTAGTACAGTGCAAAGAAGGATGTGACTGCTCAGCTTAGTCATAAGATTTCTAAACAAAAATAAAAACTAACAAAAAAAAAAAAAAACGAAACCAGAAAACGATGATCTTCTACTCAGGGTAAAACAAACAAAAAGTTCCCCTTCCACCAAAAAGCCTGAAATGTTGCAATAAGTTATCTCATTTGGAATGTTTGATTAAGTTGTGTTATATTTAGGAAAGAAGAATTGTTTTTTGATTTGTGTATAGAATTACATCCATCTGTCTGCCTTTGGCTCCAAGTCCTTGCCTCTAAACATAAAACATACAGTACAGCCCACGCTAAAATGGAAAGTTTCTCTCAACTGGCTCTCTTAATGTAATCGTGAATGCTCACGAAGCTCCCTGAGCTCAGAAACTGGGCCTGGCCCAGTGTCTAGACGAGGCCGCTGCCCCCCCAGAGCCCCTTCCCTGCCCAGAGGGAGCAGCAGGGCCCCACAGACAGGGCTGCCCTCCCGAGCCAGCGACGTCAGGCGGGAAGCAGCCGTGATTTTGCCTTCCTTTCCCACTCCCTAATGTAAAGAGACCTGCATTTGTCCCTCCCCTGTTCTCTGAGCCATTACTCAGGGCCAGCCAAGACAGTATCCAGAGCAGATCATTTTGGGAACCAGAAGCTCTACCTTTAACAGGATGTCCAGGGTCAGCCTCGGACAGGAGGGCAGTGGTGGTGAACGTTGTTACTGCCATGAGGAGAAAGGGGTTTAACCCACAAGCAGCTGGCGGTTTCTCATTCCAGGAATCTAGGCAAGAGAATTGGTTTCCTTTTGACCTTCTGCACTCCCCTCTCCACAAGGCTGCTGGGTTCTGGTGACCATTGACCTCAGCAGAAATTGACAAGGCAGGAGGAATCTCCTGTTACCACAGTGGGTTCGTCCTGGAAAGCCAGCTCCTTAGCATGGCTTGTCCTTGGCTGTGTCTGGACCTTGAACCTGTAAGAGACTTTGAGGTTAGGACCCTTGGTATTTTTCTCTACCTCTTCTAAGAGAGAGCAGCATATGGGATCCCAAGGGTATATGGGAGGAACGACCTCCTCCCACATACCTGGAGTCACCGGGGACCCAGTTCCCTGGGAGCTGAGGCGGGAAACAGGAGTCCAGGGAAAGCCCCAAGAAATGTCCCCGGTTTAAATGTTGCTCCTTTCTTGGTTAGCCAGGGCTGTGCTACCACATTGAGCCTACCCAGGTCAGTGGCTTTTCCACTCTCCAGAGATTGGGAGTGATGAAGAAGCATCTTAAAACAGTGTTTATCTTAGGCTGACAGATTTTTCCAGTTGAAATGTCTGCCTTTGAGGGTGACTCGAGATTACAAGGGGGACTATCAAATCCAATCGGCTTTTGAAAAATCAGGAGTGTGCTTAAACTGTTAGTGAGTGGTTGTAAAGAGTAGGTTTATTCCATAGGGTAGACGGTCTTTCCTTCCCCCTCCAGCACTCTCTCTCCCCACCCCCTTCTATAAGCCTGGCCTTTAGTGCCAAGGACCTGGGAGAAGAGCAGGCAGCTGGCTAAAGGGGAGTCAGACAGAGCCTTCGCGGGGCATGTGGTTTCCTAAACCCAGGAATGAACCGGGGGTAAGGTCAGGGGAGGCCTGCAGGCTTCTCTCAGGTGGAATCAAGCCCTTCTTCCCATGGCAGCAGTAACCATTTTCACCCTGTAGATTTATATTCCAGTTCGCACTAACCTCCCTAGTTCTACTTCTCCTTGACAGGGTGCTAGTCGGCATCAGGAATTGGAGCTGGTGGGCTTGGGGAGTGGTAGGAAACTTGGACTGGCACTGCCAAACTGCCTTAGCGAACGTGGCCCTACCTTTCGTGGCGGGGTCTGGTCAACCTCATGAGGGCATCACGTTTGGTGACAGGAGCTAGTGTCATTTATTGAATTCCCTGCCCCCTTCCGCCCTCCTTTTAGAAGGAGATCATGGTACAAAGTGTAGGAGGGGCCCTAACGTGTGGAGGCCTCTCTGGGCAGAAGCAAGGGACTTCCCTTCTCCACCTCTGGGGGCCGGTCGCTTGGAGGGTTTTACCTTCAGTGTCAAGGCAGTGGACTGATGGGGATAATGGAGGGTGGGTGGGTTTTCCTGAGAGACTATGTTATAATGCTGAATGTGTCCAGAGGGACGAGTTTGCAGAACCTCATCTTGGTATATTAAAGAAATAATAAAATAAAAAGCACTTTAGGTTATTTTATCTTTAACCCAATTGCTGCAATTTTTTTTTTGTGTGTGTGTGTGTGTATATATATATATATATATATATATATATACACTTTCCACAAAGTTTTATTTTTTGCTCAGAATAAAAAGTTAAATTGAGGTGTGAAAAGAAAAGCACTTATCTTGGTGCAATATGTGTAGCTTGACGGTCGTTGTCCCATGTGGCCTGGGCTGGCCGCATTTTCTGCTCCATCAGCCCTGTACCAAGAGGCTGTCTAAAGGGAAACACTATTATGCATTCTCAGCAACTGGTCAATCTATGCAAGCCTTCCCTGTGAGCCTGAGGGCGCCCCCTCAGGCTTTCTAAAGAACTGCTGTGGGTCCCGTTTTCCTCTGCTGGCTGTTGAGGCCCTTTTTCATCACTTTGTGCACCCTTGTCGTCCTTCCTCCCTTCACCATTACAAAATGATACCTGAAAGGAAGGAACGGATCGTTCCTGGGTGGAAACCTGGCACCTTCTAGACTTTTCTGTTTGTAATCAAGGCCATTGTCCTTAATCTTAAAGACTTCTCCAGAGTCACAGAAACCATTGATTTGTGAAACTGCAACAGTACTGCTACAGAGACTTTACAATTTTCCTGCATCGCCAATCAGAAATATGCTTAGGGAGGTGTTGGTGGCGGGGGTCAACATGGGCCATTTCCATACTGCTCCCACACTGCCCCTGTTGGCTCTTTAAGCAAATAGGCCTCCAGCCTTCATTAAATCCAACAAACAAAGCTGTTAATAATTTTCCTTACCGACCTTTTTCCATCCCCCTCACTCCCCTTTTTCCCCCTTCCACCCCATTTTATCTTCATTCTCAGGCTACAATAGAGAAGTTTTAATATATACTTCAGCCAAAGCAGAAAGATTTCTATAGATCCAATATGCAAATATTCTGCTGTGACGTATATTGGTATTGTTCATTCCTTATTATTGGGGAGGGGGGAGGCATGAAAACTAAATTATGCATATTTCTGATTGGTAATCAGTTTAGCCTGTTTCCTCTTAGATAGTTTTGGGGGAGAGGGAAAGGGTCCCTTGTTTCTTCCCATGCCCTTTGGGGAAGCTGATGACCACTGTGGGCATTTCTCACTGTTACTCCTGTTCAGGAGAGAGCTTCTCAGTCTGCACTGAAAAATGCAAATTAAACTGGATCTTTATGTCGATGTGTACATAGTACAAGCTTTTTTACTGGATGCAAAGTTTAAAACCACACACTACTCTTTTGGTGGTGTGTCTGTTGGGCCAAAAATTGGGTGATAATGTAGTGTCACTTTCTCAGCTCAATGCAGTTTCTACTCTTTTTCTTATGGGACAGTTTTTCATAAAACCTTTTTTCACCAAAACCCAGGGGTGTTTTTTGCAATATCCTTGTTTTCCTCGTAGTGGTGCCAAGTCCGAGGCCTCTCTTGCCCTCTCCCTTGTGTCCTCAGGCCTCCCCTAGAGTGATGTCTGACCCAACAGTCTAGTCCTTTGTTGTTTCCTGGTGAATGTGGGGGTGAGGGTCCGGGTTTAAGGTGTCGTTTCCTTTCCCTGTGAACTCCTAGTACCTGTTTGGGGAAGGTGGCTGGAAACACGTTTTGCTGAATCTCTGGCTGATCTTCTGGCCAGGAAAGGCAAGACCCACGAGAGCCTTCTTTTTTTGACATACACTAGTCATTGGCCGAAGGTCTTGGTGACAGTTCTTTAAATCCCAGATAGTTTTATTTGGATTATGTAATGCCTATCAAATTCATTTAAGTGTGAAACATGGGAACAACGGACTTCCACTGAGCGATATGAAAACGTTACAGGTTCAGTACTTCCAAAGGAAGAAAACTCCAAACCCAAAAGAGTAAATATGAATTTGTATTTTTGAAGAATGTGAAATAATGGTGTTTGCTTAATTGCTCATTTTGTATAAACTTAATATTGTACTTTAAAATATCTGCTAAGAAGTGAAAATTTAACTTTTTGGAATTTAAAAAGCAATATTAAATACTAATGAAATCCTAATTAAATGCTTATTTAAATCTGGTAGTTATCCGTGGTATTTCTTCCCAGCCCTGCTTGCAGTTGATGGTGTTCAACCACTTCCCCCTCCCCAGCCATCAGTCTTAGAGAGGGGACAGAAAGGAAACGTCGGTCACCAGGATAGTCTGCAGGTTTCCTTTTAATCAAGGCTCTGCTCAAAGTGTTTTGTGGGGCTAGGAGCCCCCAAAGCATGAAATGGACATGTAACACAACCTGGATCCCTCAAAGCAGGCCCGACCACTCTGGAGAGCACTGCTGGCCTGCCCAAATCCGGGTCATCAGACGGGGTATTCCTTGGCTACATTTCAAAGCTCAGCACTGCCTCCAGCCAGGATGAAGTGGCAGTGAACCCAGCTGCTAGCAGAGCTGCCACCCCAGGCTGGGGGCCAAGTTCCAGCCACTGCCAGTGAAGACTGGCCCCTTTATTGAAGGCAGTTGTTCAGAGTCCAGCCACCGGCCCCGAAGAGGGAGAGAACTCAGGGCCACCGCCGGCTCGGGGACGGTCAGGGCTCCGCAGCTCCATCGCCAGCATCTTTTGGAAAACCACCTCTGGTGGAGACAGCTGGTTGGGACGGCGCTCCGGGTTTGGCTGAGACGTTCTGGTTGGAACAGAAAGGAAAAGCGTGAGGCTGGGAGGAAAGGCCTTGCATTAGGCCCCGCAAGGATATGGCCACTTGGCATTTGGACAGCACTGAACTTTTTCAGAGCCTCTCACCCATACAAAAGGTGGGAGGTAAAGCGGTGGGGACACTTTCACCCATCAGGGGAAGCTAGGGCTTAGCGAAGTCCCCACCTCCCAGGCCAGCCAGGGGTGGGCACTGACCCCGCCACCAGTCGGCTCGGGGCGCCGACGGCCCAGCTGCCGCAGCATCTCCTCGCAGGCGGCGATGGTGTCCAGGAGCTGCCGCTGTCGCTGTTCCACAGCGTCCAGTAGCTGCTGGGCGCGCTCATCCCGGGGCGGCTGCGGGGGTGGCCTCCCGCCGAGCCCCAGCCCCGCCTTCCCACGGTCCACGCCGGCAGCCTCCCTGCCCGGGAGAGAGCGAGAGACAGACAGTCAGGGCCGGCGCTGGCACGGGGTCCGAGCCCATTCCCCCCGCCCCGACGGGCCCCCTCTCACCCCCGTGACCAGTCTGAGCCGGGGCCCCATTCCATCTCCGCCTGCGCGGCCCGACCACCGCCCCCCTTTCAGCCGCCCCCCCTCCCCGGCGCCGCGCTAAGGCTCCGCAAAGCTGCGCCCCGCCCCGTCCCCACCGGTCTCCTTCAATCCTCCTGGGGGTCGTGGTCCCTTTAAGCTCCCCGGCGCGGAGGTGGGGCCGAGCCTCCCGGACCGGAAGCTGGCTGGGCGCGTCACTTCCTCCAGGAAGCGGGCCTGGGCGGATGTCTCCCGCGCGTCCGTGCAAGGGGTTGAGGGCCGCGGTGGCTGCCAGCGTGGGATTGAGCGAGGGCCCGGCGGGCTCCGGTCGGAGCGGCCGCCTTCTCCGCCCTCCGAGTCCCGCTCGCGCGGTGCCGGGGGCCCGGCTGTTGCGGCTCTCGGGGAGCGGGGCCGTGCGGGCCGCGAGCCCGGAGCGCGCCGGTTGGACCGAGGCGCTGCGGGCTGCCGTGGCCGAGCTGCGCGCCGGCGCCGTTGTGGCCGTCCCCACCGATACGCTGTACGGCCTGGCCTGCTCGGCGAGCTGCTCCGCAGCACTGGGCGCTGTGTACAGCCTCAAAGGCCGCAGCGAGGCCAAGCCGCTGGCCGTGTGCCTGGGCCGCGTGGCCGACGTCTACAGGTAAGGCCTCCCCGACCCGGCCCCGCTGGGGGCGGCACCGCGGGAGGGGCTTCCGGTGACAGGCCTGGGAGACTGAGGCGCAGAGAGCGGGAGGGGCTTGTCCCGGCTCACCCAGGAATCCGGAACTGGAAGTGTGTATCGAGCCCTTCGCGTCTGCGGGGCCCTGAACGACATGCAGGGACGCAGCGATGAACGAGGCCGGCAGGATCCCTATTCTCCTGACGTTTTTGTGATTAATGGCGTGGGGGGGGGGGCACTCTCACGGTTTAAAAAATAAGGACATAAACGCGGTAGCCTAATTTAGTAGGCAAGGCTTTGAAGAAAATAAAACACGGAACGTGATAGTGGTGCAGCTCTTTGTAGCCTTGGAGAGCAGAGGCGTGTGGGCTCCAAGCCTGGGGAGCCTCTCTGGCCCAACCTTCTGCTCAGGCCCTTAGGTGAGGAGGGAAGACAAGATGGTTTCCATTGTCATACCCAGGCTCCCCTTTTCTAGATCTGCCTACAGTCTGCCCTAGGACCAGCAGTGGCCTTTCATTGGATACATTTGTGCCCACGTTGTTTCCCAGGTACTGTCATGTGAGAGTACCCGAGGGGCTCCTGAAAGACCTATTACCAGGACCAGTGACCCTGGTGATGGAACGCTCAAAGGAACTCAATAAGGACCTGAACCCCTTCACTCCGGTGAGTCAGATTTTGTCTTTGTCCCTAGACTCCTGCCGTTTGGCTTTCACAAGGATCCTGGCTGGACCCATTGCCCCACCCCTTCCATCTTTTCTCATGATCCCCTTTCACCTTGCTTCATAGCTTGTAGGCATCCGGATTCCTGACCATGCCTTCATGCGGGACTTGGCCCAGATGTTTGGGGGACCACTTGCCCTCACCAGCGCTAACCTCAGCTCCCAGGCCAGTTCTCTGAATGTCGAGGTGAGAGTTGCCTTGTCCACCCCCACCACCGCCACCACCCCAGAAATGTCACCAGGCCGAACAGTTTCCTGTGAACCAGTGGGGTTGATGGTTTACTGGAATTGCCTGGCAGAAGACTCCAGTGCTGGGAAGTCTTGCCCATTTGGCAGGGGATGGGGTGGGGGGAATCCAAGAATCTTGGAAAGGTTTTATTACAAAGTTTGAGACGGGAGGGGGAGAATTGGTGTTTTCTTCCTACCTTTTAAAAGAAACACTATGATCAGTTTAATGATGTCCCCTCTTTTTGTGGGGTTAGCAGTTGTTGGAGAGTACTGTTAGGCAATAAGTCTTCACAACAGTGCTGTAAAGAAAGTTAAGGCTCTGAAAAGTTAAATCACTTGTCCCAGGGACTCCTGACCCTGTTCTTCTGCCTTTGCCATAGGCCAGGTCAGAGAAAGGATCGTCCTTAATCCTTTTAGCTGCATGGTTTAGAACAAAGGAGGACACAAAGAACTTAAACTTACCACTCAGTTTTCTTTGTACTGAACTTAAATGTAGAGCATAGTACAGTGATGGGGTTTACCATGCCCAGACTAGAAAGTGGGTTCAGGAGCCTTGGAAAGTGAGAGCCCAGCATCCCTTCTTATTCTCAGACTGTAGGCTTTTACTTGGTCCTGTTGGCCATACTGAAGGCAGTGGAGGAGGGGATGGCAGGAAGTATTCCTACCTTTTCAGAAGCAGTTGACTAAACCAACTGGTATCCCCCATTCCAAATTACCAGGGTTAACTGCCGCTATAGTGTCTTCATAAGGAGTGGGGGCTGGGTGAGGGAGAGTGGACAATGCCCTGTCTAGCTCAGAAGGGAGTACCTTTCCCACCGCCCAAGGACTGAGTTGTTGGCAGCATGCACTTGCAGAGTGCACCCTGTTTTCCTCTCTCTACCTTGATCCAGAGTCCCACTGAGACCCCAGGATCAGAGTGCTAGAGCCAGAATGACCCAGAGGGACCATCTAGTTCATCTCTCTTACTTTACATCCCTAGATAAACTTGAATGTGGTCACACAGATTTGGAAAGTCCAGGTTAGAGCCCACATGGTTGGGCTCCTACCTAGGACCCTAGTCATTGTACTTATATCTGCCCACCAGAAACAATGTGTGGAATTTCTTCTTGGTACAGCAAGGTATTCTTTGAGCTCTAGATAGGTGTTACTCAGGGTGCTGATTGGCAGGGAGGCCATCAAACCTCGTAGGAAGTGGTGTCCTAGGTGCTAGTGCAGTGTCCTTAGCATAACTGACCTTAACTAAATGAGTTTCCTTCCCCTGCTGGGAGGAAGATGCCTACTGTCTTTGGATTGTGTAGCCTTTGTCTTACTTATGAATCCTGCCTACAGTATGACATCATTGCAGAGACCAGGGGTGGTCTTTCCCTACAATTCTTTCTCTCTGTCTTCTTAGGAGTTCCAGGACCTCTGGCCTCACTTGTCCCTGGTAATTGATGGTGGACCCATTGGGGATGGCAAGAGCCCTGAGTGTCGCCTAGGCTCAACTGTGGTTGACTTGTCTGTGCCTGGAAAGTTTGGCATCATTCGTCCAGGCTGGTGAGTCTCTTTCCTATGGCATGAGGATAGAATTTGTGGGAGGCTGGAAGATGCGAAAAGGGCCTTGACAAAATAAAGGTGGTCACATTCTCTTGCCCTGGCAGGGGTGGGAAGGTTTGGAGAAGTGGGTGGAGTGAGAATAAGTTTGCTGGTGTTTGCTGGCTTTTTCAGGATTCAGAAGGGTTCATCGGGTTTGATGATCAGAGCATAGTAATACCAGAGAGTTTAGAGGTCCCTGCTCGCCAGACGCTGGTGGGCCCTGAGAAGTCAGACTCCTAACCGTCCTCCATTTCCTCCTCAGTGCCCTGGAAGATACTACAGCTGTTCTCCAACAGAAGTATGGGCTGCTCCCCTTGCATGGGTCCTGCACGTGAAACTCCAGAGGCAGGGGGGTCCAGGGACTGATGCTGGACACCATGTGTCTGTCCACTGGTGGCTGGCACGGCCTCATTTGCAGAGGCCACTGGGGCTACAGCGTCACTAGTCTGAAGCCTTTAAGGCAGTTTATCTTTCTGAACTTTGTAGGCCAGGCCCCAGAAGCTGCTGGTTTAGCCTCACACCTTGGGGAGGGGGCTATATTTATTATCTGCTAATTTCATATGTCAGCCAAGAGCTGAATAGAGACTTTAAGAACATTCCTAGGATGCTCTTACTCTGATAAGTTTCTTCTCTCTCTCTTTTTTAATTTTTGAAATATAATTTAAATAACATTTGAGATCGGGTGAGAGGTTGTGGCATTTAAGGTCCAAATGAGCTAGGGCTGTTGGTGCTGTTTAAAAGTCTCAAGTGACCAAGGACATGAGTCTTTGTGCTCCTGAAGCTGCAACCAGGTTAAGATAAGGATTGTAGAGCCACGGGCCAAACACTGTTTTCTAGAGCTGGTGGTGTGGTGTGCTCTCACTGCCTGGCAGAGTCGTCGTTTGGTCTAATGATGGGAAGTTAGCTCAGTTAGCAGGGAGTGAGATGGGGGGGTCCAAATTAAAGAGTATTGGAAAATAAATCTCTATCTCTCTCAGACATAAATTATAATGAATTATACCTTTAATACCTTTATTTAAATCTAGTGTCTACATATGAATACAGCCTTCATCTGTATTTATATGTATACCAAACATTAAACATAACTATTGTTGGGCATTTGACCTTTGTTTTTCTTTAACGGAAAATAATGCTGCTATTAAACATCTTTGAAAATGGTTTGTTTTTCTTCTTTGAATTATTTCTTTAGGATAGGATTACTAGGTCAAAGTGTATGAACATTTTTATGGCCCTTGACACAGATAAGCCTTCAAAAGAACTGAATCAGGCTGCCATCAGCATCACCATACTTTTAGTAATTTTCAAATTGTGTATTTGTGAAGCGAGACCTCAGTGTTACTCCCTTCTGTAAATTACTCTAGTTCACCATCAAACCCTTTGTACCTGTCCCTGCTTGCCTTGGTTTCCCCAGCTAAGTCACAAGTGAGGTGACCAGGTCTACCCATCCATTGTTGGGGTATAGTATCAGTTACCTAGCTGCAGCTGGGAGTCCTTGTGGTACCCAGCAGGGCCCACTACCTCCCCTCTGCCTTGTACCCCAGTTCCCAGAATTGAGATTCAGTCTTGAGCCCGTAAACTTAATATAGTGGTTTCCAGTGTACATTTTTGCAAGTAGATCCTAAGAATCTTGCCAAGAAGGTGTCCTAGGGCCTGCTTTTGCATATCTCTGCAATTAGTATATTAGTTTATTCGTAAAGCAGCAATGGTTTGTTAAATATTTCCTCTAGAAATCTTGTTTAAGCTAATTTCTTAAGCAAACTCTCCTCATTATGTTAACACTAGCCATCCCACATGTCAATTTGTCAGAATCGGGTCAGAATTCGTGAAGTGTTGAAGAGAGCAAGAGGAATGCTTACTTGAGAATACGACATCATATTTAATACAAATCACAGTAGCACTGAAAAATGGCTCTAGTGAATGGGCCTCGTTCAGTTTAGGCAGCTAAAGGGAGGGACACGTCCCCGTCCTCTCCCTGGAGCTAAATGTTCATCTGGGAAAACGGAGGCTCGAGCACAGAGGTATTTTCTTAGAGGAAACAAAACTCCCAGCAGGGGTGAAACTGCAAAAAGGAAAAACCTATAGCTGTGCTTCAGCACTAGCTACGAGGCCATACCAAATAAGGGAAGCTGGATCCTGGAGGCGGCGGGAATACGGGACCGGTCCTGGTCATTTGCTCCCAGCACACGGTCAAGTGCTCAGTCTGTGTTGAATGAATGTGTGGATGCTCCGGATTATTATTACTGAAAATTGGGTTCAGGACTCTACTGGGAAGAGCATAAACCTAGAATTTCCCTTTTAGAAAGTCTCAAATATGGTCCCCTAACTTGGAGAAGACAGACGATGTTGGAAGGCGGCCTGAAGAGAAGACGGAGGCTGGCAGGAGGAAGCAGGGTGCATGCTAGCCCAGAACCCTGGTGCCCTTCTAAGAGCGGCGGCTTGGCAACTCCGCTACACCGCACCAACCCGCTGAGTTCGAAGCTCAAAGGGATCATTTTAAAGTGCTCTGATGGGATGTGAAGCTTCCCCGGGCTAAGTCCAGTCCCCCGCCAGCATCTACATAAACTTCCCTCTCCAGAGCACCGCCCTGTTTCCTGTACCTGCAGAGCAGCCCTAGCACCGGCTCGCTTGAGGACCAGGCTCTGTTCCTACATGGGCCCAGGCTTGCTGGGCCACCCAGAAGCACCCAGCTGCTGATTTGGAGATAGCAAGTGCCTATAGCCTCAGCTGAGCCCCACATGGTGACGATATTCCAGTGAGGCTGGGACATCAGTACCTCCTGCCAGGTCGGCAGGCCCCTCACATCAGCCACTGCTCCTTCTCCTTGATGAAGTGCTCCGCCCAGCGGCGAGTCAGCTCCAGGTACAGGCTGGGCTGGTGAGGCAGGTAGTCCAAATACAGGCGTGTTGGAGTCTTCTTGGGAATGGCCTTCTCAATCTGGGTGCCCTCGTGCCACTCATTGAAAGAGGTGATGGAGACAATTTCGGGCCTCACCGTCAGGGCTGCCTGCAGGGCTGTCTCGTAGTATTTGCCATTGACCCTGTTCCGTGTGTTGTGATTATTCCAGGGCCGGATGCTGGTGTCAATGTAGCCAGGCCCCACACTGGGAATGAACATGAGGTTGTTGGCATCACAAAAGTTCTTCACAGCTTTCCAGTTCTGATGGGATGAGCCGAAGGAGAAACCGTTGGAGGCAAAGTAGGTGTACATGCCATCAAATCCGGCGGCCAGGATGTCGTGAGTGTGGCCTTCCTCCACCAGCAACGCTATGAAGACCCCATCGTAGGGGGTGTTGCGGATTGAGTGGGGCCCATTGGGTGTCAGGAGATGGGCCCAGGCCTCAGGGGTTGTCAGATATGAGTCGTAGATATAAAAGAGTGGGAGGCTCTTACCCATGCTGTTCTTATAGCGGTAAAATGCACCATGGGAGCCATACCTGAAGAGCAGGAGGGAGAAGAGCCTGAGGGAGCAGCCTAGGGTGGGAGAGGCCAGCACAGCTGTGGGACCAGCCACCGATGAGAGCTTTCCTGATGCCTCAGCACCATTTTGGAATGTCCGTAATTGCACTGTCATGGCTCTTAGCAAGAACCTATTTCTCTCCCTCCTCGCCCCAGCCTGTCATTTCTTTTTCTTTTTTTAAGATTTTATTTATTTTTAGAGAGAGGAGAAGTGAGGGAGAGAAACATCAATTGGTTGCCTCTCGTATGCCCCCAATCAGTGACCTGGCTGGAAACCCGGGCATGTGCCCTGACCAGCAATAGGACCAACAACCTTTCAGTTTTCCTGACCACGCCCAACCCTCTGAGCCTCACCAGCCAGGGCCCAGCCAGTCATTTCTTTTTTCAAGCCTCATCTCCCTGCCCTAGGCCAAGCTACCACCATCTTTCATCTGGACTGCAGACTCCCACTTCTGCCTCCTTATAATCCATTCTTTCTCTTTTCTTAATCCTCACCCGAGGACATGCACACTGATTTTAGAGGGCGGGGAAGGGAGGGAGGGAGAGGGGAAAGAAGATCAATGTGAGACAGAAACATCGATCAGTTGCCTCCCGTATGGGCCTTGACCTGGGACTGAACCCACAACCTAGGCTTGTGCTCTGACTGGGGATCGAACCTGTGACATTTTGGTTTATGGCACAACTCTCCAACCAACAAACCACGCTGGCCAGGGCTCAATTCTCCATTTAAATCAGCTCTGATTGCTCCTTCCCGAGACCCAAGACCCATAAAGCCCCACCTACATTATCTGGCCCTGCCCACCTCCATCCCTGCTGTTACCCCATCGATCTCTGCGCTTCAGCCACACTGGACTTTCTATTCTGCTGTCAGGCTTGTCCCATCCTGTGACTTTCGGATCCGACAGCCCTCTGCCTGGAATTTTCTGCCTGCCTCAGATTTCTGCAGAGCCGCCTCTTCATTTAGATGTTAGCTCACATGTCACCGCCTCAGAAGGCCATCTTGACCACCCACCCATTCTAACGCAACACCCTGCTTTATTCTTTATTATTGCTTTTTCATAGTGTGGATCACTATTTGATTTTCGTGTGTAGCTACCCTGCTCCACTGCACCCCAAACATACACTAAAATGTAAGCTTTGCTAGTCCTACCGATTACTGCACAGCCGCGGCTTAGGACAGTGCCTAGACACCTAAAGGCACTCGGGAAATATTTCCGAATGAATGAATGACGTGCGAGCACTGTAGAAGCCACTTTCACATATATTAACTCATGTAACTCTCACGAGACTAAAGGTAAAGAGGCTTGCCTCTGCTTATAGACTAGAGGCTGCAGGACCAGAATTCAAACCCAGGTTGCTGATTCTAAGCCTAGTACTTCTTTTTTTATTTTTTTTTAAGATTTTACTTATTTATTTTTAGAGAAAGGAGAAGGGGGGAGAAAGAGAGAGAGAGAAACATCAATGTGTGGTTGGCTCTCACGCATCGCCCCCACCCAACTGGGGACCTGGCCTGCAACCCAGGCATGTGCCCTGACTGGGAATTGAACTGGTGACCCTTTGGTTTACAGGTCAGCGCTCAATCCACTAAGTCACAGCAGCCAGGGATAAGCCTACTACTTCATACTATAAAATAACTGGTGGGGCCCCTGTCCGGTGCAGCTCAGTAGGTTGGAGCGCTGCCCCACACACCAGAAGGTTGTGGGTTCAATTTCCAGTCAGGGCACGTACCTAGGTTGTGGGTTCGATCTTTGGTCGGGGAGCCTATGAGAGGCAACCAGTCAATTTTTTTTCTTCTCTCTCTCTCCTCCTTACTCTCTCTCTAAAAGCAATGAAAAAATGTCCTCAGGTGAGGGTTAAAAATAATAACTGCTGGGGACACAAGCATTGTGCCCTGCGTCTCTTGACCTGCCCCTCCAAACCTTCTATCCCTATTCCTATCTTGATCCCCGCCAAAATCCAAGCCCCAGAGCAGCCTTACGTGTCGATGATGTACTTGATGTTGTCGTGCAGAGTGATGTCATCCCGGCCCTTGTAGGGTTGGATGTGGAAGGCCACCTGCCACAAACAGGAGATATTGGTCAGGTGAGTATCTGTCCAGGGGTCACAACCTATAAGGCTCATGTTCCAACCATGGCCTAGAGGGGAAGCTGAGCTCAGGAGAGGGCCTGGCAATGGTGGGCACAACAGACATAAAAGCAGCCACTGCCCCCAGGGCCAAGAAAACAAGGGCTGGACTTTTGCCCACCTCCCACAGCTGGGCATCAGGGAACCACTCCGACGGGCAGGGTGGCTAATAGGTTTCAGCTTACGTGCCCGTTCCATGCGATTGGCACTAGATGCCTAGAGCTGAGGGAAGAGGTTCACCAAGGCTGTGTTGATGGGGAAATGCGCTATGGCCTGTGAAGTGTGTTGGTGACGGGCTCAGGAATGGGAGTGGGGCACGTCTCGATCTTTTTGCTGTCAGAGGAGAGGAAAATGACTTATTTGATTGGTACAGTTGGGGAAAATAACTGGACGTGGTTAGTCCAGCTCCCTCGTTCCTCCGGAAAGTGAGCCTGCCTGCCGAGCACACGTGTGCTCTGCTCCTTGAGGCCCAGCGCTGCCTCCCAGTAGGACGCGGAGGCTGGAGCTGTTCGTGGGCCCATTGGGCCCTTGCCTGCCCCCTATCCAGGGTCGGGTCTCAAACTTAACCTCTATTAGTGTGATATTTAGTCTCCCATTTCTCCTATATTTAGTTTCCCCAACTTCTTTTCATAAATGAAGAAAATAAAAGAGTGACATAGTCAGTATTTATTAGACGCCCCCGCCCCCAACACCACACTTGCTACATATTTGCCATAGCTGGGCTAATGCCAAGAACTTGGGTGGAGGCTCTGTCCCTATGGAGAGTGAGAACGTCTCCAGAATGGGCCAGAGGGCACTCGACCTCTTCTCGAAGACTCACCTGGATGTCGTACTGATGGGCAGTGTCCAGAATGGCGGGCACCAGGTCATCTGAGGGTTCCCCATTGTCATCAGCCATGCCAGGTGGATACCAGGACAGGACCAGGACACCTGAGACACAACACAAGCTTCTTCAGAGACACAGTTTCCCCACAACAGGGGTTTCTTTCCTCACAAACCATGTCCAGCTGCAAAATGGTTTCTGAATGAAATCTTAGAGCAAGGCTCCTGCCAGGTCCGCTTCGGGCTCGACAGATCCCAGAGCCTTGGCCCTGGAGCTGTCCTCGCCCGCGGTGCTGAAGCTCGGCAGCTGGGGAACCTTAATGCACCGGGCCTGGAAGGAGTCTGAGAAAAGTCCAGGTAGGAGCCCCGCTTTTGCTGACATTAGCAAGTAGTAGAACAAAGGGAAATAGGTGGACAATGCCACACCCAGGCGGATGGCACAGTCCCAACCCTGGAAGAGCAGTGCACTCTGAGGTCCCGAAGGGAGAAGAGCCATGAACAGAGAGGTCACCGCCTTCTTCCCATGGGAAATAGCATTTGTCTAGACTGTCTGCCCCTCCAGACTGTAAAATCCTAAGGGATAGGCTTTGTGTTATTTATCTATGAATACCTTCCCCCAGGGTCTGTGGCATTCATTTCTTTCCCCCGCTCATTAATTGTTTCCAGATAGTTGAAATGTACTGAAAAAATCCAAGAGAATCCAGTGACAAAATCTGAAACAGGTGAGCCTCCCACACCAGGCTGCCTCAAAGAGGCTCCCAGGGACCTCTTTTCAAGCAGAGTACTTGATGAAAAGCTCCGGGACCCCACACAGAGCAGGGTCCACCACGCAACGTGGTTCTCAGCTCTGGCCCAACTACCTTCCACTGGCTCTCGCAGCAGCTCCGGCCTATGAAAGGGCCCTCAAATGCTGGGGGTCAGAAGGCAGAGGTGGGTGTGTTTGATTACTAGCAAGGGGGGATGGTGCTTCCTGTAAGGGATAATAAGCCAGGCTGATGGGTGAGTGGGGCCAAAGGTCCGGTTACTGGACCAGCGGGAGATGCAGTGTCGGAAGAAAGAAGGGCGAGGCTGGGGGACAGAGGCGCCCAGGGGTGGGGGGAACTCACCGATGGCGGCTTCCTTGAGCTGGGTCATGTGCTCCCGCAGCACGTCGGGGTCCCGGGAGCTGTATGGTCCCAGCTCTGGGTAGAAGCTAGAGCCCAAGTCGTCGGGGGGACTATGGCGGCCGCGGGGGTAGCTGGCCGAGATCTTGGGGTCCCAGTGCGGCACCATAACGTGGTCCCAGTGGATATAGTGGCCCTCGCGCCGCGGGCTCCCATACCACGAATAGTAGAAGGCGTGCAGGTCCGAGTAGACGCGCAGACTCTGTCCGGGAGCAGGCTCGGCCTCTGCAGGGGCCGGTCCTGGGGGGCTGCCTGGGCCCACTGTGCGGGGCGGCGGCGGCGGAGGCGGAGGCGCGGCGGGGGCGGCGGGGGCCCTGGCGGCGGGCGCGGGGGCCCCCTCCGGGCGTCGCTCAAAGGACGCCAGCTCCAGGCCTGGGCCCAGAGCCGGGAGTCCGTCCGGAGCCTTGAGCGTGCGCAGGCCCATGAGCGTGCCGAAGGCGAAGAGCAGCACCAGGAACAGCGCGATGCAGGCGCGGCGCCGCCGCCGGGCCATGGCGGCCCTGCGCTCCTCGCGTCCAGCGGGTTACCTCCCGGCGCGCCGCGCCATGGCCTCCCGCCCGGCTCCCGCGCGCCGCGGAGTCCGCGCGCGTCCCAGGGAGACGGCGCTGCCGAGCGGCGTGCGCGGTGTGGGCGGCTCCCGCCTCAGCCCCGCAGTGCGGGCGGGCCCGGCACACGGAGGACGCAGGCGGCGCAGACCAAGTGGTCACCAGCCGAGGGGGAGTGGACGCGGAGGAGAGACTAGGAGGGGCCGAACTGCGAGTGCCCGGGCTGAAGAAGCAGGGTCCTAAATCAAGCCGAGTGGCCCGCAGAGGGTTTGTCGCCTTTCAGCTTCCGGCAAGGGGATGGAGGCGCCCGGTGGAGAAAAGGAACGCCTTCCTTTTGGAGCGGAGGAGGTCCGTCCTGGCGACAGCGCTGGTGGGCGTGGGAGCAGGGGGCAGTGTGGGAAAGACCGCGAGTGTCTGTGGTTGCCCCTCTCCCCGGCGATCTCCTTCGCCACTGCTCACTCTTTACTGACTTCACCAGCCCATTCCCTACTGATCTCAGTGACCTCCCTAGTTTGCCCCAGACCCCACTTCCCTTGGAACCCCGCTCACAGACCCCTGGGGAAAGAGGCTTGGGGTGGGGGTGGGGGTGCCAGGAGTCAGGAACCACGCGCGGGCCAGAGCCCAGAGGGACGAGTGAGACTGTGACTTGCACAAGGTCACATGGAGCAGGTCTAAACCCGAGGGTGAGGACTGGCTCCACGGAGAGCTTCTCACTGCCCGGAATGCCTGGTCTCAGGCCTGTTGTCCCCCAGAGCCACCCGTCTGTCCTTGAACAATCTCGTAGAGTCAGTGAGGACTAAATGAGACGGTCACCCTAAACGCATGTTTTATGGGCGGGGCCTGGCAAAATTAGCACTCAATACACGTTCGCCGTTCTTTCCGGACTCTTTGAGTTTCAGAGGGCAGGCCCGGGTTGTGTTTTCCTCTTTAGGTTTCCAGGGCTACAAGAACAGGGTCTACCTCTCAGTTCCCAGGGCTGTTTGTTGAACCAGACTCTGGTGCGATGTCCTATAGACAAAGATAACTCTTTCAGTCAACAATGATTGAGTTCCTGCTCTATATTATTTATTATTTCATTCATTCGGAAGATAGTTTTGCTCATTGTCTACCTCCTTCACTGGTCCATAATGACAGCAACTTTGTTCCATCGGTTATTCTCCAGGGTCTAAACCCGAGCTTGGCATAATAGTATGCACCTGATTCTTATTTCTTAGTAAATGAATTGTAGGCAACCCAGGAAGAGGAGGAGCGAGACTGGGAGACGTGGGTCTGTCTGGAGGCCAGGAAAGTGCGTTCCGGAGAATTCATTGTAGTAAATCTGAACTAAGTAGAACGCTTTGAGCTCCGAGTAGCAGAGCTGATTCAGACTGGCTTCCTCACTATGGAAATGTGTCACCTCATAAAGCAGGAGGCCCGATGGGAGGCCAGAGTGCGGAGAGTCCCTGGTTGGACAGTATCATTAGGAACCTGAGGGGCTTCCTCCTCACTGCCCTGCTGCCCCACTACTGACTTCATACCAAAGCCACCCCCGTCGCATCACAAAACCAGCCGTAATTGTTCAGTCCAGGGCTAAGCTCTGACCCAAGATGAACCAAAGATAGTACCCTGTTTCCCATTGTACCAACTGGTTACAACCCTTCTCTGGGATTTTTCTCTCTGATGCTGAAGATAGATTCAGCCTTTCTCTCCAAAAGTAATGTCACTAGAGAAGAAGGAATAAGAGACAGAGGGGAGGTCAGTGGTATTAGGGTCCCTGATTTCAGTTTTCCTTAAGGCCTGGTTTCAGTGTGAAACACTAAAATAATCTTCTAGTAAGTTACCCAGACTTTGTTGGTTGTCTATCAGTCTCAAGCAGAGATTGGGAAAAGAACTTGGGAGCAGGGAGGTCATTTGGGAAGTAATTCTAGGAACCAAGAGTGAGGAATTATGGAGAATAAGACAGAAAAGAAAAGCCAAACTAATGTGCTATAGATAATGGGGCCTTGGTTCCACCGGGACTTCTGAGAAGGGCACAAATACCGCCCAGAATTAAAAGGTGCAAAGTTAAGGCCATCCTGCTGGCCCCTCCCCCGCTGGTTGACCGGCTTCCCTAAGGCTGTTGACTTCCCTGCACTTCTGGTCTCCTTTGTGCCAGGTGGGCCCCTATGATATCAGAGAAGGCGCTGTAGCAGGCGTAAAGACAGAAGGACACATTGTGTGTTTGCAGTGGGATGCGCTGGTGAGAGGTAAGTCTAGGCTTGCACGGAACTGTCCACCCTACCCGTGCTGCCGTAACAAATCGCTACCACCTTAGCAGCTTAAACAGCACAGAAATGTGTTATCTCACAGTTTCTCTACGTCGAAAGTGCCAGCACAGGGTGGCTCAGCTGGTTCTCTGCCTAGAGTCTCACAAAACCAAATTCAAAGCGTTGGTGGGACTGCAACTCCTTTTGGGGGGCCTTAGGAATGAATTCGTGCCTTGGAGCATTGGCAGAATTCAATTCTACACAATCGTAGGCCTGAGGCCCTCGTTTCCTTGCTGGCTGTGAGTTGGAGGTCTTTCTTACCTTCTAGAGGCTGGCGGAATTTCTTGGCTTGTGGCTCCCTTCTTTCATCTTCAAAGCCAGCAACATTAGGTCCTGCCTTTCTCACACTCCGAATCTCCCTGACCTCCCCTCCGCCGCTTCATCTCTACTGTCTTCCTCTTCTACTCCTGAGCGTGCCTGTGATACATTAGGCCCAGTTGGATACTCTAGAAGAATTTCTCTATTTTAAGGACACTTGATTAATAACCTTGACCCTATCTGCCAAGTCCCTTGGCAGCAGTAACTAGATTAGCGTTCGAATGAATAAGAGGACAGAATCTTGGGGATGGGGACAGTTTTAGAACCCTGCCTATCACAGAAGCTGTTGCTGAAGTCAAAGTGGGCCATGGGGGAGGGGGTGTGACACGTGGCTTCAAAGGTGTTTGCTACAGCCACTCTGTCCGTTAAAATGTGTCCAGCTGCAAATAAGAAGGGAAATGGCTAAAAACAGCTTAAAGCAGCGCTCCCCAAACTCTAATGAGCATATCAGTCCCTTGGAGATTTTGTTAAAGTGCAGGTTCTGATTCAGTACGGCAGGGGAGAGGCCAAAGAGTCTGCATCCCTAATAAGGCCTCAGGCCGTGTGCTTCTGGTGGTCTCAGGCCGCGTCTCGGGCCTTAAAGTACAGTGGGCTTATTACTGCATATTTTGAGGAGTCTTTAGGTAGGCTAGTTTTGGGGATGGTTAATCCAGAGGTTAAAAGACCCTGGAGCATCAGACTGTCTTGTCTGTCGCTTCTTTGGCCTTCCTCTCATGGTTGAAAAAGAACGGAGCCCTGGCCGGATAGCTCAGTTGGCAAGAGTGTCATCCCGATATACCAAGCTTGCTGTTCGATCCCGGTCAGGGCACATAAAAGAATCAACCAATGACTGCATAAATAGGTGGAACAAACACACTGATGTCTCTGCCCTCATCCCCCACCCTCTCTCAAACTCAGAAAAGGAAAAAAAAAAAGAATATGAGCAGGTCCAAGCGTCACATTCCCATCCAACAATGCACAGACGCAGAAGAGGAAATGGCTGCCTTGCCCTGAAACCCTTTCAGAGTGCAAGGTAAACTCTTCCACAAACTCTCAGCTGACTTCCCATCACTTCTCATTGGCCAGAGTGGTGTCATGTGCTCGTGCTTAAGCCAATCCCTTGCCAAGCGCATTCAGAGAAGGGGAATGACATCAGAAAGAGAGGAGGAAGTGGGGATTGTGTGAACAGCCAAAAATGTCACTGGTATCTGCCTAGAGCCTATGGCTCCCTTTTTTCACTATGATGAGAGAGCCCCCTTCCCCCACTGTGGCAGGAGATGGCAGATTTACTCTGGAAAAGTGGAACAAGAGAGCCCCCTGACTTGGGGCACCAGCAGAGGGAGAGGTGAGATACCATGTCGAAATCCTGGGGAATAAATACAAATATGCTTAATGAGCCAAATGAAGCCCAGGCCCTGGAAAGCTTCCTTCCCAGCTCAAGTCAGAGTGACTCCTCCCTGGAGAAAAGGAAGGACCTTTGAGAAAAATCTTATACATACTGAAAAGTTAGCGTACTGCCTGATCAATCCAGAGTGAAATACAGGAGTCAGCAGATCTGCCCCTTTCATTTTTAAAAATATATATATGTCTCAGGCGTAGAGCATAGCTGTTAGACAGTTACATCATTTAGGAAGTGATCTCCCTGATGATTCTAATACCCACCTGTACTTTACATCCCCAGTGACTATTTTGTAACTTCCTACTCCACCTTCTTCACCCATCCCCCCAACCCCCTCCCATCTGGCAACCCTCAGTGTGTTCACTCGTATCTATGTGTCTGTTTGTTTTGTTTGTCATTCAGATCTTGCAGTCAGCTCTCTAGCGCTTCACACATGAATAACCAGCCAGTGATTCCCAGACGTTTAGTGAAAGCCTCTTCCATGAAAGGCAGAGATAAAAATAAGCAAACAAACAGCAAAGAAAGCAAGATAGCAAGAGCTACTAGATCAGAGGAAACAGAAATGATGTAGCAAACCAAATAAAATAAGCAAATGACAAAATACTGTCATCTAATATGCCAGAGATTTTACATTCATGAAAGAACAAAGTGCTATATAAAAGGAAGAGGCGTGGCTGGTATAGCTCAGTGGATTGAGTGCCAGTCTGCCAACAGAAAGGTCACCAGTTCGATTCTCCGCCAGGGCATGTGCCTGGGTTGTGGGCCAGGTCCTCAGCTGGGGACATGTGAGAGGCAACTTATCAATGTATCTCTTAAACATTGATGTTTCTCTCCCTCTCTTTCTTCCTCCCTTCCCCTCTCTCTGAAAATAAATGAATAAAATCTTTAAAAAAGTAAAAATAAAAGGGGAGGGGAAGAGTTGATCAGAGAGCAAGACAGAATTTTTGGAAATTAAATATAAGAGAGCTGAAATTTAAAATATTATTAGCAAGTTAGGAAGAAAAAGGCAAATAATCTCCCAGGAAGTGGAGAAAACAGCTCTGAAGATGGAATTTGGAAGAAATATGAGAATATTAGAGGATCACCCTGGCTAGTGTGGCTCAGGGGACTGAGTGCCGGCCTGCAAACCAAAGGGTCACTGGTTCAATTCCCAGTCAAGGCAAATGCCTGGGTTGCAGGTCTGGTCCCCAGCAGGGGTTGTGCAGGAGGCATCCACACAATGATGTTTCTCTCCCTCTCTTTCTCCCTCCATTCCCCTTTCTCTAAAGATAAATAAAATCTTTAAAAAAACATTAGAGGATCAATCCTGGAGTTCAATGTCTGACTAATATAAATTCTATCAGGAAAGTAGAGATAACACTGAAAGGAAAAGTTATCTAAGAATTTACACAAGACAATTCCCCAAGACATGTCTTTCTGGACTACAGTGGCCCTCTAAGTGAGCAATGACTAAAAAGAGATACACATAGGACTCATGATTATGCAATTTTAAGATTTTGAAAACAGCCCTGGCTGGTGGGGCTCGGTGGACTGAGTGCTGGCCTGCAAACCAAAGGGTCACCAGTCAGATTCTCAATCAGGGCACGTGCCTGGGTTGTAAGCCAGGTCCCCAGTAGGGGATGCACAAGAGGCAGCCACACATTGATACTTCCCTCCCTCTCTTCCTCCCTCCCCTTCTGTCTAAATATAAATAAAATCTTTAAAAAAAATAAAGATAAGGAGAGAATCTTAAAGCAGCAAGAGAAAAGGAAACAGTTACCTACAAAGGAGTTCCCATAAGATTATCAGCTGATTTCTCAAAAGAAACCTTACAGGCAAGAAGGGGCTGGTAAGAAATATTCAAAGCATGAAAGGCAAGGACCCACATCCAAGATTACTCTATCCAACAAGGCTATCATTTGGATTGGAAGGTCAGATAAAGTGCTTCCCAGATAATGGAAAGTTAAAGTAGCTCATCATCACCAAGCCCTTATATGAAATGTTAAAGGGACTTATCTAAGAAAAAGAAGCTCAAAACTATGAACAGTAAAATGACAAGAAACTCATCAACAACTGAACCTAAAAATAAAAACAAACTAAGCAAACAACTAGAACAGGAACAGAATCACAGAAATGGAGATCACATGGAGGGTTATCAGTGTGGAGGTGTAGGGGGAGAAAGAGAGAAAAGGTACAGGGAATAAGAAGCATAATTGGTAGGCATAAAATAGACAGGGAGAGGTTAAGAATAGTACAGGAAATGGAGAAGCCAAAGAACTTATAGGTAAGACCCATGGACGTGAACTGCTGGGGGCGGGAATGCTTGGTGAGAATGGGGTTGCACGGTGAAGGGGAAAAAAGGAGAGAAAAAATGGGACAACTGTAATAGCATAATCAATAAAATATACTTAAAAAGAAAGAAATTATAGAACATTAGGATTGGAAGGGCCCCTAGAGATTATCTGGTATAACTCTATCTTACTGAGGCCCAAGTGAAGTTACTTATCTAAACTCTAAGCCAGATCTCTGGAGTACCAGACAAAGCTTGATTATGCCCCCCTTAAGTCCACCCCTTGCCCTACCTGACCCATTTTGCTGTTCACAAATGAGTAACCCTCGTAATGCAAGCTGCCTCTTTCCTCCGCCAGCTGTCCTACAGCGGTACTTAGCTTGTGGTCAGCCCCGGCAGGACTGCCCTCTTCTGCCTGATGGATATGATTTCCTGCATCTAAAAAGAACACAACATTCAAGTTACATCAGTCTCCTTTCGCTGTTCCTCGAACACGTTTCATTCATTTTTTTTTTTTTAATTCTCACTCGAGGACATGCTTATCGATTTTAGAGAGAGGGGAAGGGAGGGAGAGACAGAGGGAGAAAGAAACATCAATGTGAGAGAGACATCGATTCATTGTCTGTCCTATGCACCCTGACTGGAGACCTGACTGGACACCTAACCACACCCCCCGCATGTGCCCTGAGCAGAAATCAAACCCGAGACCTTTTGGCTTACGGGACTATGCTCCAACCAACCCCGGCACATGGATCAGGCACACTGTTCATTTCTGCCTGTAAGTCTACACTTCAACTCATCTTTTTTTGTAATAGACTTCCTTTTTCCGTCCTATTCAAATTCCACCCATCATTCAAGAGCTCCTCCAGACATGGTTTCTCCATCTGATGGAATGGAGCAGAGCCCTGTTTTCAGACACTTGATGGCCCACAACACATCCCCAACCTCACATCAGTCTTGAGTCATGCGCATTGTCATTCCCCATTTTACGTGTGAAGAAAAGGCTGAGAGAGGTAGAAAGGGCATGGGCCAGAGCTCAGGTCTGCAGCTGCCTGTGCTCTTTATTCATTTTGGGGTTTTTTTCTTTATTTTTATTATTGACACTATAACATATGTCCTTATCGCCCCCCCACTTTGCCCACCTCCTCCCAGTCCCCATCCCCCTTCCCTCAGGCCATCACCGCACTGCTGTCTGTGTCCATGGGTTATGCATGTATGTTCTTTGGTTAATCCCTTCCCCTTCTTTTAATCAGTCCTCCCCTCGCTTCCCCCTCTGACAACTGTCAGTCTGTTCCCTGTGTCCATGCCTCTGTTTCTATTTGCCTGTGCTCTTAATCATTGTACCATACTATCTCTCAAACCTGGCACAGTAGGTGCTGGCAAACGTTAGCTGAGTTGTTTACAAACTGTTTCATATATGTTAGTGGCCTCATGACCCCAACTGATCATACCATAAGGTGTGTAGAACACAGCTGGAGCAGGAAAGTGTCCCACTAATGATGGACCACCACCTTATGCCTTTGGAGACACTGTGACAAGCCAACGCCACGGGCAGACCAGAATTGTATGGGGCAGTGGGCTCAGCACCGTGTTCAGTACGTGGGAGCAAGTACCAGGAGGTACAGCCGGAACTGCTGAAAGTGGTTGGCTCTGGGGAATGAAGCTCAGGAATTGTGGATAGATGTGGAGAGTGGCAAGGGATTTTTAATTTTAGTTGTAATTTTTATTTCGTAAGCTTTGTAGTACCATTTGACTTTTGATACTATATGCAATATTACTTTGATCAAAAATGAAAGTGATTTTAAACAAATACAATGGATAAATGAACACAAGTGACCCTTTTAGAACCTTGAATGTGGAGGGAAGAAGGAAATACATGACAGTAGCCATCTTACAGGTTTGTAGTAAGGGTCAAACAACATAAGGCACTGAACACACATTTGACACAGAACCAGCAGCAAGAATTACGACGTTCATGGTGCGTTCATTAGACCCGAGAAATGTCATTATGAGGACAGGCTATGATCATTAGAGATCACTCTGGTCTCTACCAAGACAGGATGATGCTGCATTCTCCCCTGGCCTTTCTTTTCCTTTTTACCCCCTCCTCCAGAATTTAATTTCAAGCCATTCCTCGCAATAGAGTAATTATCCCCACCAACCCCTCTGCACACGTCCACATGTCCCTTCCCATCAGGCTTCCACTTCAGCTCAACCCTTAACCCAGAGAAAAGGGAGCAGTGAAATCTGCCACCAGCTTTGGTAGTTCAGAGGGGAAAATAATTGACTTCCCTGGGACAGTTAAGTTTCTAGGAAAACGAATTTGGAATTGAATATTGAATCATGTTATTAAAGCCCCGTTCATTCAGTCACTCATTGCATATTTGTTGAGTGCATGCAAGGGGCCAAGCATAGTTCTAGGTACTGAAGATACAACAACAAACAAGCTAAATAAGCTTCGTGTCTCCATGCAACGTCACGATGACCACTATAGCTATTCAGGCAGGTTGAGGCCTCCGGCAAGGATAGTCACCTCCATTTGCTGCTGATCAGCTTAATGCAATGGAACGAAAGAAAAGACATGAGTTGGGTGCCTGTTCATTCACAGCTCTCTGCGTAAGTGGCCATCCTTATATCATGAGATCCTGTTCCCCTAACCACAGCTTTTTGAACCAGTATCAATCTGACCCAAGCTAGGCAGTGAGTCAGATTCTTCCCTCAAGAATTTGCCAGAACTCACTGTGGAAAGGGAAGTCGAAAGGTTATGCAGAGTCAGAGCCACAGTAGGAGCCAGAGTAGATACCACAACAAGCCAAGGTCATGGGCAGATCAGAGCTTTAAGGAGGCAGGTGCTACACACAGGCTGAGGTGAGCCTTCTGTCTACAAAAAGGAAAATGCAGCAACTACACTAAAAGAAGAAGAGATCAGAGAAATTTGACCCTAGGAAGAAAGAGGGGGAAAAAAAGCAGAAGGCTTTTTTCAGAGGATAGACCAGCTGTATTAGTATCCGACGGCCTCCAGACCCAGCTCCATTTCTCATCAGGTGTTAATTCAACCCTGGGAGATGTTCCCCTCCGCCCAACAACTACTTTGCCCTACACTTAAGTAGGCTTAAATATTTCTGTCTGTAGCCCTGTCCAGGCAGCTCAGTAGGTTAGAGCATCATCCTGATACACCAAGGCTGTGGGTTCCATCCCGGTCAGGGCACAGATAAGAATCAACGAATGAATGTATAAATAAGTGGAACAACAAATCAATGTCTCTCACTCTCTCTCCCCTCTCCCTTCCTCTCTCTCTATAAAATCTATTTTAAAAAGCATTGTTCTATTGATAAGTATAAGTAAATAAATATTTCTCTCTGTGGCAGGCAGACCCTAGAGTGGTCTCTGTGATTCCTGTTCGCTGGTGTGCACGCCTTTCTGACCCTCCCCCACCCCCCAACATCGGGGTGGCTGCAGCATGTCCTGGTGTCAAAGGCCGACGTGACACACAGAGAAGAAATGGGGTGCTGCCTGTCACGCATCTCTTTCATTAGGAGGAAACGCTTTTTCTGGAGACCCCAGTTCAGAAAGCCAGGGCAGTGTCCCATACTCGTGCCCGAGCTAACCCTGAGACATGGACGGGGCTGGAAAAAATTAGCCAACAGCAGTCTTCATTCTTCCTTGAGCTTGGGAATAGCGTCTTCTTCTCTGAGCAAAGGGTTACATAGATGAACATCTGAACAAAATTGGGGATTTCTCAGCAGCAGAAAATATGAGAGGGGAGAGGTGTTGGGGGAGATCATCAACACTGTTCACCTCCCCAACAGATATACTTACTTTCTGTTAATGTGTGCGTGTGCATGTGTAGAAAACATCATGAAGGGTATATATCAGTCTATTAACATGATTTAAATTTTGAAATGTGACTGCGTAGAGTGGAACGAACGGATATTTTCACTTACGAAATTTTGATTCATTTATATCATTTTGGAATTTAAAAGGACTGCTTTAATGTTGAAATTGCCTGTTCAGAAATGGAACTAAGATTTAAAAAAAAAAAAAAGAGTCAGAGAAGCACAACTCTAACCCACCCCCGGCCCCCAGTACTGTCACTCAGGTGCCCATGGCAAGTTTATTCCTACAGGAGATTTGGGGGCACAAGGCTCTCAGAGCCTGATGCCCCGAAATATTTAAACCATCCGACTCTGTCCCCTCGCACCCTCAGAGCAGCCTTTCGATCATAGATCGGCTTCCTGCGCACATTTTCCTGCAGGGGAGGAATTTGCTGGACACGGCAATGTGAGTGTTCTGACCCCTCGGCAGTTCCATTTCCCATCCTATATTCATACGTTGCTTCCTTGGTTCTGATAGCAAGATAGGAGCTGAGTTCGTATGATCTACTTCCTAACGCCCCAATGTACAGCCCTGTCTTAGTGCTGTTAAGGCAAGTTTATGGGCTGGGGCCATGATGAACTCACCGAGGTAAGTGTCACCTCTGAGACCACTTGGCAGCTGGCCAGCCAGCCTGCCCTGATAATATTCCTGTCTCTTCAAACACTTTTCCTTCAGGGTCCTTGCTTTCTAGACACTCTATTCTTCTCATACCGCTGCCTCTTGCTTTCCCTCATTCTGCCTTTTCTTCTGTGACTGTTTCTCTAGTTCTCTACCTCTCTTTTCCTACTTCACCACCTAACCTTCCTTTCACCCTTTCCCTTTCTTCTGTTTTTTACCTTAATTAACCACGGAGTTGAATAATAAAACATACTAGGACTACGTGCCCAGCACTGTGTTGGGCCATATATAAATTATATTCTGACCTCACATTAACTCTGAAAAATATGTTCATTCTTAGTTTATAGAGGAGGGAGTAGAGGCTCACTGAGGCTATGTTGTGTTTGATAGTCTAAAGTGTTTCTTTGCTTAAATTTCAAAGTCAATAAATTAAATGTTTTGCATTTGTTTTATCTTAGAAAAAATACAGTTTAAAACATGGTTATACCCTCCATCTTACTTTTACTAGTGAGTCTCTTGTTCTAGAAAAGAATTCACCCTGGATGGTGGCCTTTGATTGCTTCCCACCACTCAGGTCTGCGTTCCCATGGCTTCCCGGTGGTGGGGTGATCCCAGCTTCCTCACAGAGCCTTTCTTCCTTCCCCTCTCCAGTTTCGCCCCATCAGAGTTCATGCCCCTGCTGGGACATCCCCTGGGCACAGACCCACGCCTTTTGAGCCACCTTTCCTGAGAGAGTCAGCATCCGGTCCACCCAATCTCGGCATGCTTCTTGCTCACTTCGCTTTAGGATCTGCACACCTTGTGTGTGCAAGTGTGTGTGTACTGTCGTGCCTTCTGTGTAGCCATTTC
Organism: Mormoops blainvillei; assembly: GCA_004026545.1. Classification (NCBI taxonomy): domain Eukaryota; kingdom Metazoa; phylum Chordata; class Mammalia; order Chiroptera; family Mormoopidae; genus Mormoops; species Mormoops blainvillei. Next base: position 122,368 of record PVJD01004957.1, read on the forward strand.
ACTCCCTGGAGTAACACTCATGGGCACGCTACAGTGGGAACATGAAGGATGCAACGTTTATGAAGTGCTGCATGATTCTTAAAAATGAATAAAACTGTTTATAAGGGGGAAGATTCACTCTAGATATGTTTATTTCTTTCTTAGGCTAGGGAATGGGAGATGGAATAAAAGGAAAGAGACAACTTGGAGATGTCCCTTTGAGTAGCAGGGCTCCCCATTGCCCTTTGCTCCCTCCCTGTCCTCTTTTGGGGCGTCAGAGCTTGGCCCTGAGTTCTCTGGAACAAGCTTAGTCTTCTCCATGGAGGAGATGACTTGTCCTGTCTTATCAGACTTAATGTACTTTCTGAATCTGTGCAAAAGAAAGAGAATAAATTTTCAGCCCCTAGGTTTGTAACTTTCAGTAACTTGGTGATGGAGGTTGCAGTAAAGTTGGATCTGCTCCATGGAAGATGACTTATCATTACTTGGTGTTCTTCTCCATTATCTTGGAGACAGGCAGGTAGGAGTAGAGAGAAATATCCCTTCCATCCCATCTCAGATGGGGCTTGGGAGGACTAGAAAAGAAAACATGAGTTTCTGCATTGGTTCCAGGCCCCTCCACTCCTACCCTAAGGAGTAAGGCTGCTTGTCTCCTGGAGACTCCAACTACTGGAAATTGGTTACAGGCAGGAGAAGCAGGCAGTGGGCCCTGGGCCAAGGATCAGAGCGCAGTAGCAGAGATGTCCCAAGTCCAGTTGAAAGTGGAGGATGTGGTCCGGGCTGGTGTGGCTCAGTGGACTGAGCACCATCTTGCGATCTGGAAGATCATAGGTTCAATTCCCAGCCAGAGCACATGCCTTGGGCTGTGGGCTGGGTCCCCAGCTGTGGGCATGTGAGAGGCAACTGATGTTTCGCTCACACATCAGTCTTTCTCTTCCTCTCCCTCTCTTTCTCCTTCCCTTCCCCTCTCCCTAAAAATAAATAAGTAAAATCAAAAGAAAGAAAGAAAGGAAGAAAGGAAGGAAGGAAGGAAGGAAGGAAGGAAGGAAGGAAGGAAGGAAGGAAGGAAAGAAGGGAGGATCCAGATTCTGGCAGGTTCAGCACCACGGCCAGAAAACTCACCCTTACACACTAGCCCCTCACCCTACCTCCCAACCCGCTCCCCAAGCTCGCTATTTCAGCGAGGGCTCTAACCTGGCCCTTGGTTGACTGGCCCTCAGCACTTAAAGGCTGCAGTAAACCGTGGCTTAGCTTCCTTCTAAGGCCCTTGTGAAAGTCCTCATGAGGAGTCTATTCCACATGCTCCTGGTAGAGGGGAGTCGGCCTTGGAGCAATTCTTATTCAGATCTGGCTGATTTGCATATATCCGCATACTCTGGGGCTTCTCTGTTTTGTTTTTATTATAAATGAGTTGTTCAGAGGAAGAAAGACAAGGCTTATTTCACTACATCTTTTCCTCTTCCCTCCTCCCTTCCTAGGGTCTAGGTCTGGCTATTCCCTCGAGATGCCTGCAGGTGTATGTGGTGGGAGAGGGTGGGAACGAGATCCCTGACAATCAGGGGCTTATGGGGCATCCTATGTGATTTTCCCCAGAAAATGTCCCCCAGAGGTTTGACTTGGAAACAGTCCTTGCAAAGCTCATAGGGAGCCTGTATTTCGTTTTAGCACCAAGGGTCAGAGCCTCTGCATTGAAGTCCCTGGAGCTCAGGTAAGATGCCATAGCCGGCACCTTAGAGACTGCAAAGGGGATGGGACCTGGTTTGGAAGAAAGAGGTGAGGAGTGATGGAGTGAAGACTCATTTTGAAATGAAAGGAGTCCTGGGTCTCCAAGCAGCTTCTAAAAATACCATCTCCCAACGCTGGGGGTGGGGGGAGAAATGCGAGCGTGAGGAGAATGAAGATGGGAAGGAGGTGGGGGTGTAAGAGCCCTTCAGGTAGATCTGATTTCAGAGGCCCCTGTGATCATCCAGAGAGTGGACAGACGCCACACCTCCTTTGGCTTCCTCAGCGGGCTTCAGTCTCCGGTGGAGTCAGAGCGCCAGCCCTTCCTGATGACCTTTCTATCCACAGGCAAAGGAATCCAATTCCTCCCAGCAGCTTCTGTTGCTACTGCCCAACAAGTATGTCTGTGAGCAAGCAAGTATGCTTGTAAACGTACTACACACACACACACACACACACACAACAGCTGGTAAATGGCTAGTGTCTACAGTGCCAGAAAATTTCATTACTCTCGGTGCTCAAGGAAGTACGGACTGTGGCAGAGACGGGGTTCTTGACCCGAGCATCCTCAGCACAGAGCGTGCGACCCAGTAACTGTTGGCTGGAGGTGTGAAGAATACACACAAGCAAAATGCACAGACACTCGGGTCACGCAGGCCACGTAGACTCAGGAGACACATTCATTCTCAAGACTGCTTCAGCTACGAAAGGGAGAGGGGTTGGGTCCCCCCCAGAAAAGAACCCTGAAAAGCCACAGGGTGGGTGGAGCTATCTCCTTTCAAGTGCAGCCCAGATGGTGGCGCTCGATAGCCGCCTCCCTCGTCCTGGAGGGCCCCAACCCTTCCCACACCAACGCCTTAAACCCTCAGCTTGCACATAAATGACCTTCACTAGATAG